>JARYHS010013254.1:0-10000 GCA_031002005.1 Vandiemenella viatica | reverse complement strand
GGTCGTCACAGCTACCATTGTTTTAGGTTCCTAACCCATTTGTCTAAATTGATTATCTACATTCTATTCTGACCATGTAGCTTTTGTTGGGTAAAGTCGTACCTACAAAAACGTGTAACTAATTGGCATCAGTGCTCGGTATTGTGCTTCTGTATGTAGTATTTAAAGTGAATAATAGTTCAAATGAAATTGTAGTTTTTATTCAAAAAAAATTTAGCCGTCAATTCAGGCTTTCTTTTGTTTGGAAGCTTTTTTCAAATAGCTCGGCACAAACCTTACAACATAGTCATAATTTACCCTCATAAGATAATTGTAATAATTTTAAAACAATCTAGAAACTAGATTTTGTGTCTTATTACTCTGCTTGACGGTAGATAGCGGTGTAAACACAGCAACTATATAGTAATGATCATATTGCCACAAAATTTCATTTTTAGTTTTCTCCAAGTTTAGTTGAATTTGCTGTACAAGTGAAGGAAATAAGTTTTCTTTATTGAAATGACTTTAGAGTCATTCGTACATCTGAAAACTGCTGTCCACTGAATAGCATCTTACGGAGGATATCAACAGACAATGCAAGCAATGTTACTCGTAACCGTTATGCCTACGCTTTGGTATATAACTCTTTATGTATTTAAAAAATCTGAGAAAATTTACTACCAATCAATTTCTAGGCGATTTTAGTTTTTTGTTTATGGCTTTACACTACGTCGACGCCGAGGTCATTAGAGCCGGGAAAGGACCTAGCTCAAGTAACGGAAAATAATTCGACCGCAGCCTTTTGAAGAAACCATCCCGATTTTAGTTGTCTTATCTACGTCGACATAGTTAAATGAAAGGTTGGACTTTGAATTAATAATTTTAGCTATCGTATTAGAAGAATATGTTTAGAACACAGTGTAAATAACTGCTGGTCTTGGTGCTTTACTAAGGACAAAGCCATATGATGATTACATTTTGGGTGATAGCAACTTCCCGTGGCTCGATGGATATTGATCTCATTAAGCTCTAAAATCTTTTATGTAGAACTAATTATATTTTCCTCCTGTCATGCATATCCAAGAAAAATAAAAGAAGATCTTTGATTGTTTTAATACAGGGCGTTCGCCGGAAAACGTTACCCTCCCAGTCTGTTGCCGTTTGCAACTTGCTCGGGCAGTGGGCCAGCAACTGCCGCCACACGGCACCGTGAATCACCGCACTGTTTAACACCTCCGCTGCCCCAACAGTGCAGTGACGCAGTATAATTTGGACCCTTACATTGTTAAGAACGGTTTAATTGCATTGTAGCTAGTTTGTGACTTCAGTCTCTTATTAATCAGTGTTGTGAATAAACGTTTCTTTGCGGTTTGGCTGGTTTGGGGCTTCATACTCTTACTAATCTGTACCGAGTTTAAGTGTGAGTAAAATTATGGTTCGTTACAGTTTGCAACAAAGAATATTTCTCTACGATACATATGTGAAGAAGAAGTCGTTTAAAAAGTGTCGCAGTAAATTTCGTCGCGAATTTCCTGGCGCTTTACTGCCAGCTAAATCAACAATTCTGCGTCTGGTTAAAAAAGTAAGAGAAACGGGTTCATTTTTTAACAAAAATAGACTGTAGGTCAACCGTATTCTCACAGAGGAGAAAATTGACGATATCGCTTTTCGACTAGAACAGTCACCCAAAAAATCATTAAGTCAGTTAGGGCAACGTGTGTCTCTAAATATGTTCAGAAGATGTGAAATGTGCATTACACAAGAGGGTCAACACTTCCAGCATCTTTTATAAGGTAAGCTAATGAATTACGTCACATTTAAATGCTTAGCACATACAAGTTTATGAAGCGTAATTATTATGAAATAGTCCGCGGCCGACGGTCGAACAATGCCGGAAGCTGACCGCTCGCTCGCTGGGAGCAGTTTCTTCCTTGTAGCGCTAAAAGTGGGTTGCGTTTCCCGGCGAACGCCCTGTATTTCATTATGATAAATTCATTTACATTTCTTTCTAAATGCCGCCTTAATTTTGAGAATTGACTCATTAAGCTTGGTCCTATTCTCATGAAATAAAAACAATTTTGTTGATTTAACCAGCAACCAGTACCGCACAAAAAATTGTAGAAACAAAGCTAACTGTATAAAAAAAAATTATTACTTCAAAAATAAAATATTTACTTTATGATGCACATATGTTTGCATTTAAAACATATGCACATAAAATGCCAGTAATTGTTTTGGTAGGTGGTCCAAATCACTCAGTTTTATTACAAAGTAATAACTTACAGCAACCAGCTACGCTTTATTACGAAAACGGCCTGAAAAGTTTGTATCATGTCTTACAAAAGAATTTAAACTATGACGTAAGAAACATATTTGTTTGTAGTAAGTAATTGTTACCAAAGTCTCCTGAATTTTCTTGTTTACCAGTTTTCAGATGCCATTGCTATCTATTGTTCAAACCGAGAACATTTCTGATCACCCTAATATATTTTGAGTCCTAAAACATGTATACAATTATAACTTCACTATTATCATTTCTTTTCCTCTCTCGTTCAACGTTTCGCCTTTTTTTTAACTGCTTTATGTCTCTCAACAGCTAGGTCTTTAGAGACGGGAAAGGATGGGGGCAAGGAATGGGAAGGAATTCGGCCATGTCATTTTTTAAGGAAGCATCCCGGCATTTGCCTGGAGTGATTTGGGAAACCATGGAAAACCCAAATCTGGATGCCCGAACGGGGATTCGAACCGCCGTCCTCCCGAATGCGAGGCCAGAACGCTATCCGTTACACCACCACGCTCGGTGTTTCACCTTGGACTTCACAGTTTTATATTGCCGCATGAACGCCAGTGTACCGTCTGCCAGCATGGCGCAGCGGGTAGCGTCACGAATTGCGGTACCGAAGGTCGCCGGTTCAATCCCGCCCACTGACAAAAATTATTTAATTCTGTTTATTATTTCCAGAAGATTCTACATGTTTCCTAAGGTCACTTGTAACTTCTACACATTTCATTTGTTAACTACTCTTGTAATCTCTAGTACGTTCTATCTGTGTATAAATAGAAGAGCATTCTGCCCAAGAGGCAGTCAGTGCTGCGTGTATGTTTGAGTTCTCAATAAACCTGTTCTCAGTTTAAGTGCTGTGTTCATTGACAAGTAACCTTCGAATTCACACCTGCCCGGTTCCAACGCGACATAGTTTGGTGGAGGCGCCGGGTACCCTGTGCAACAGCTGCATCGTCGTGGCTCCGATTAGGCAACGTAAAAGTCGCCGCCTACACGGACTGGAACCGGACTACAAAGGATATACTCAGTACGTCCTTCCGAAAGTCCGCGTCATTAGGAAACCCATGGCGGCAAGCCAGCTGCACATTCGACACCCATCGGTGTTCTCTGGAGACGCTGGACAGGATCCTAACAAATGGCTAAAAGGGTTCGACCGAGTCGCCAAGTACAACAGGTGGGATCATACCATGTGCTTGGCAAATGTTTATTTCTATCTGGACGGAACCGCCCAGCAGTGGTTCGAGAACAACGAAGAAAAACTGAATAACTGGGAAATGTTCCAGACGGAACTTAAGAAAACGTTTGGGGACCACCAGCGACAAATCCGCTCGGCGGAAGAACAACTGAAGAACCGGGCCCAACGACATGGGGAGCCGACGCAATCTTACATACAGGATGTTTTGGCCCTATGCAACGTAGTCAACCCGAATATGACTGAAGCCGACAAAATCACGCACCTAATGAAAGGTATTGCAGAAGACATGTACCAAGCTCTTCTGATAAAAGACGTCGCTACGACGGAAGAGTTCATCAAGTGGTGCCAGCGGATTGAGGAGATGCAACAAAGGAGGGTTGGGCGAAAGAAGTATGACAGACTTCCCAACGTAGTCCCTATGGCAGTTGTGGAAGACCAGCACGACTTTGCGTCTCTCATACGACAAATTGTGAGAGAAGAATTACAACAGTTCATGGCAGCTGGGACTCTTGAACCGAGTGAGCATCAGATCATGGCCATGGATGTAAGCCCAGTGGGTCATGAAGGAGCCGACGCGGCGGAAAAAGAGGTATTTCAGACAATAGCTCCTGTCTGCCGAGCCAATCGCACTCGACGTGAAGAATGGCCTCGCCCTGATATGACGTATGCTGCAGCTGCCAAACGGCAGCCTAGGAACCGGCCGACACGGCCACAACCAAATCCTCCGGCACCTATGACGTCCCGCAGACGAACGGACGTCTGGAGGACAGAAGACAACGCGCCAGTATGTTTCCACTGTGGGCGCCCTGGACATGTCATACGCTACTGCAGAGAGAGAAGACGAGTATTTGACGATTATTTTGCCGCAAGACGTCCGCCATCCGAACAGTTCTACCCCAGGCAGCCACCCGCTGACGAGTTCGGTCGACCTACGGGAAGAAGCCCATCGCCGTACCCTAGACGAGGTCGATCCCCGACGCGCCGCTGCCGTTCATCGTCGCCGGACAGAGCTACCAGCCGCTCCCCTAGCCGCCGCACGCAGGAAAACTAAGCAAGGCGACCATCTACGGAGGTGAGGCCGCCGCAGATGAAAATCCTCCATGGATGACAGTCACTAAGATGTCGGGAAATCTCATCAACGTTATAATCGACGGCCAACCTGTCCGGGCGCTGGTTGATTCAGGAGCTTCTTTCTCCGTATTGTCGGACAATTATCGTCGCACACTAAAGAAGACAATGTTCCGTGATACGGGGGCAACTGTGCTAAAGGTCGCAAATGGAAAGTACGTCCAGCCAGCTGGAGCTTGTGTCGCGAGAATAACCATCAACAACAGGACCCAGCCAGTTGAATTTGTCATTTTAACAGAATGTAGTCATAATGTCATCCTTGGATGGGACTTCCTTAAGGCATCCCAAGCTGTCATTGACTGTGGAACGTCTGAGCTGCAAATTGAAGAAGTCGTTGCGACGGGTACACGTAACACAGAATCTTCTGGGAAGTTATTCGCCGTTGACAACGTGACAATCCCGCCGTTCGCAATGAGAAGAGTCCCAGTCAAAAACACGGACGACCGCAACCTTGAAGTGCTTGTCGATAGTAGAAAGTTTATTAGGCTCACGAAAGAAATCTACATACCAGCGGCTATCATAAGCATTATCGGTGGTCGAGGAGACATTTGGATCACCAACTGTCACGAGCAGTCACAAATTATCCCCAAGGGAATGTGCATAGGGACAGCTGAACCAGTCCAGGAGGGCGAGCTCAACGTCATTAACGAAGATCCATGCTCTGTTACTAGTACCGACAACACGCTGGAGGAAACAACTATGGAACTGCCAATAGGGTCCGGCCTGACCAAGGAACAACACCACCGGGTGTTAGCTATACTACGCCAATTCTCTGGTGTATTCACACCCCAGCAAAAAAAAGGTCAGACGAAACGGCCCACGATAAAGCATCGTATCAATACTGGGGATCATCCGCCCATTAGCCAGCGCTCGTACCGATTGTCACCAGTCGAAAGGCGAATAATTCGAGAGGAAGTGGAGAAGATGTTGCATAATGACATTATTCAACCTTCGGAGAGTCCTTGGTCATCTCCGGTGGTCCTCGTAAAGAAGAAGGATGGTACGTGGCGATTCTGTGTCGACTATCGGCGGCTGAACAAAATCACAAAGAAAGATGTCTACCCACTGCCGCGCATCGACGACGCCTTAGACTGCTTGAAAGGAGCTACATACTTCTCAACCATGGACATGCAGACAGGCTACTGGCAAATCGAGGTTGACGAAGCTGACAGAGAAAAGACGGCTTTTATTACACCTGATGGCCTCTATGAATTCAAAGTAATGCCATTCGGATTATGCAACGCTCCGGCCACATTCGAACGCATGATGGACAACTTACTTCGACACCTTAAGTGGACGACGTGTCTTTGTTATTTAGATGACATTGTTGTTTTCTCGAAAACATTTGAAGAACATCTGAGTCGCCTGTCAACGGTGCTGAAGTGTGTTCAGACTGCAGGACTCCGCCTCAATCCGAAGAAGTGCCTCTTCGTCGCCAGAGAGATAAAAATCCTGGGGCACCTGGTCAACGGAGATGGCGTCCGCGCTGATCCAGATAAAGTAAGGGCAGTCATGGAATTTCCAACTCCTCAGCACATTCGTGATGTGAGAAGCTTTCTTGGGCTGTGCTCATACTTCCGGCGTTTCATAAAAGGATTCTGTAACATGGCACGTCCACTGCAAGAACTTTTGCAGGGAGACGCCAAGTTTTACTGGGATGAAACTAAAGAAAGATCTTTCCAGGCACTTAAGGAGGCTCTAACTTCCGCACCAGTTCTAGCCTTATACGACGAGAATGCAGAAACTGAACTTCACACTGACGCCAGCGGTTATGGGATCGGTGCAGTGCTTGTGCAAATTCAGGAAGGTGCTGAGAAGGTGATAGCCTATGCATCAAGAGTATTCTCTAAGCCCGAGATAAACTACTCTACAACCGAGAAAGAATGCCTCGCAGTTGTCTGGGCTATCAACAAGTTTCGTCCGTATTTATTCGGCAAACCTTTCACCGTCGTAACAGACCACCATTCTTTATGTTGGCTAACCAGCTTGAAGGATCCATCAGGTCGACTAGCAAGATGGGCACTTAGACTTCAAGAGTACGACGTCACGGTGGTATTCAAAAACGGACGCAAACACAAGGATGCCGACAGCCTTTCAAGGAATCCTTTAATAGAACACAACAGCATGAATGGAATTTCAGCCCTCGCTGAATTAGGTGACGTTGCAGCTGAACAGAGGGAAGATTCAGAGTTATTAAGAACCATAGACGCCTTGGAGAAAGGAGAACCGGCCAAAGGAGGGTTTCAATTGATAGATGGGACATTGTATAAGAACAACTACGATCCACTAGGCCCCAAGTGGCTTCTGGTCGTTCCAGCTCATCTCCAGCCAGCTATTCTCAAGTATTTCCACGACGCTCCAATATCCGGTCATCTGGGATTTGTGAAGACCCTGGACCGAATCAGACGCAGGTATTACTGGAAGGGTCTCTACCGATCTGTCAAGCATTATGTGAGTCACTGTAAAGAGTGCCAGCGACGGAAACATGTGCCGCAATTACCTCCAGGTCATCTAGTACCAATTCCACCTGCAGCAGTTCCATTCCACCGAATTGGGATCGACCTTTTGGGGAGGTTCCCGAAGTCGACAACCGGTAACCGATGGATAATAGTCTGCACCGACTACCTCACGCGCTACGCTGTCACCAAACCTGTGCCGACTGCAGAAGCTCCAGAGGTTGCAAAATTTCTAGTAGAAGACATTATTTTGAAGCATGGAGCACCACGTGTGATGATATCCGATCGTGGAAAGGTATTCCAGTCAAGACTAGTATCAGAGGTCATGTCAAGATGCGACGTTTCCACAGGATGACAACTGCATACCACCCTCAGACAAACGGTCTCACAGAACGCTTCAACAAGACATTAGCCGATATGCTGTCGATGTATGTGGATGTTGAGCAGAAGGATTGGGATACAATACTGCCAGTGGTCACATTTGCTTATAATACAGCAAGGCAAGATACGACAGGCTTCACTCCGTTTTTTCTGCTCCATGGCCGTGAAGCTGAGACCACAATGGATACGCTGTTCCCATTCCAGCCGGACGACACTCAGGATGACTATATAAAACAGCTCATTACCAGGGTCGAAGAAGCAAGACAGCTGGCTCGCATACGAACACTGGCCACCCAGGAGAGGGACCGTCAGCGGTATGACGGCAAGCACCGACCTGTTGCGTACAACCCAGGAGATCTCGTATGGATTTTTACCCCTGTCCGGAAGGTTGGGCTATCAGAAAAGTTACTGAAGCGGTACTTTGGTCCGTATCGTGTCATACGCCGCCGGTCAGACGTCACATACGAAGTCGAGGATTATGAGCCGTCTTCGAAACGACGAAAGCGAAGGGACATTGTTCACGTCCTCCGCATGAAGCCTTACTACAATCCTGACGAGCAGCTAGGCACAACCAGCTTCTTGTTCAAGGACTCTGAGGACGGTTTGGATACTGAGGAAGTCGGACAGGAAGATAATAGTACAAACAGGAGGGGCCCTCCAGAACTGCCATACAGAGGACCCACGACAAGATCAAGATCCAGGACACTTCAGCGTGACCCCAAAAGAAATCTAACAGCGGGACGCTGTTTTCCTCAGGAGAGGGAGCAATGCCGCATGAACGCCAGTGTACCGTCTGCCAGCATGGCGCAGCGGGTAGCGTCACGAATTGCGGTACCGAAGGTCGCCGGTTCAATCCCGCCCACTGACAAAAATTATTTAATTCTGTTTATTATTTCCAGAAGATTCTACATGTTTCCTAAGGTCACTTGTAACTTCTACACATTTCACTTGTTAACTACTCTTTCTCTAGTACGTTCTATCTGTGTATAAATAGAAGAGCATTCTGCCCAAGAGGGCAGTCAGCGCTGCGTGTATGTTTGAGTTCTCAATAAACCTGTTCTCAGTTTAAGTGCTGTGTTCATTGACAAGTAACCTTCGAATTCACACCTGCCCCGGTTTCCAACGCGACAATAGTATTCCAAAGCTGTTTTAACAAATGATAGTCACACTGTATTGAAAGATTTTCGTGTATCTCTGTATAGTCACGATTAAATGTCAAGCGTCACTCACTTCACATTTAACGTGTTTGTTTTGGTTGAGGTCCCTTCTCAAGTCATTCAATATTTTTTTAACAAAAAATAATAAGATTATTATACATATTTATTTTAATGTAGACTGCAAAGATTCCGTAAGATAATTTCATGTGATCTAAAAATTCCAGTCACGGAGTTACTTATCGGCTGCGCAGTACACCTCTATCGTTGTCACCTAATTTGAAAAGGAAAACTACAGATTAACGTGAAATTCGAAACACGGAGCGTCCTAGCATTTTAACATTACCGAGCATGGTGGTGTAACGGATAGCGTTCTCTGGCCTCGCATTCGGGAGGACGGTGGTTCGAATCCCCGTCTGGGCATCCAGATTTGGGTTTTTCCATGGTTTCCCAAATCATTCCAGGCAAAATGCCGGGATGCTTCCTTAAAAAGGCCATGGCCGAATTCCTTCCCATTCCTTGCCCCCATCCTTTCCCGTCTCTAAAGACCTCGCTGTTGAGAGACGTAAAGAAGTTAAAAAAAAATTAAGATTAACAAATCCAAAGCTTTTCCAGAGGTGAATGTCAATTTTAAGACCCATAAAAATTACAGCTGAGACAGGGATGTGAACCAGGGACTTTCATTTCCAGAATCGTACGCCATAACCTTCTGAGTCGAGACAAATCTGGTTATAATCAAAAATTATTATCCAAACATAATAAAATAAATGTACTTATAATTTATTTTTGCCATGCCAAAACACAAATCTACTTTTACATGACTGAATACATATTTTCAGTACTTCTAGATTCAGATGCTTCCGGCATGTGATTTGGGTACGGAAGGTCCCCGGTTCAAAATCCGGATCTCGGATGCAATTTTTTACAGTCCTTAAAATCGACTTTCACCTCTGGCAAAGCTTTGATTTGTTAATACGAACATGCACGGACTGTACCTACATTTTACGAACATATGATGAACCTGAAGTGAGGCTGAAAAAAAGGGACACTTTTCTAAAGCAATTAGTAAAGCTAAAACAATATTTAGTCGTAAAGGACTGGAAATTTCGGAATTTTTTTTTCACACTTCTCCATATCGAACAGTTCGACAGCAGCCCGACACCGGCCCGCACCGTCAAAAAATAAACCAAATTTATCCGGGCCAACACGCGGCCGAGTGTTGGTTGACAAGCGGTGTCGTTTGAACTCAATTCAATGGAGTGAGCGACAACAATAAGAAAAGTGACGGTGCGGGTGCGGGCTCGGCTCGGTCTAGTGTGGCCCGACCTTAAGGATGTCTTGCCTTGTGGCAGGCGAGGATTTAGCTAAAAACGTTACTTTCCTAAGTATTATTTAGCTTAGTTATGCTATGCAAGTACAATTT
>JARYHS010013253.1:0-41001 GCA_031002005.1 Vandiemenella viatica | reverse complement strand
TTAAAGCATACGTACGCAAAGTTCCGTCAAAATCATATAAAATTATGTTCTAAAAAAGAGTCCAACGTGCATTTTATACGCGCAACACGTCATAGCATGTCGGTGACGCGAGTTCATGGATTTACCCCCAGCCTACAACCTGCCTATAGAAGTTTTCACTTAAAAAAAGATACTAAGTGCACTCCTTTCAGAACCCACCATGCGTACTTCCTATTCTTTCGTCATACTGTAGTAATACCAGAGGTTTTACTTGAGTAATTTATACATTGTTTGGGGTTGGGATAGAGGACAGACGTGCGAGCAAAATTAAGCAACATTACGAGAGCCACAACCTGCAAGTAGAGCACGAGTCAGCGATTCGGCAATTGTCAGGCGCCTAAAAGAGAACGCAAGCTGGCATTATGACCGAATGCAGTTAGGTGATGTCAGAGTTTGCCCTCTCCAAAGAGCTGGAGTGGAGTGGGGGTTATCTCAGTAAAACCCTAAGCACAGCTAGCTAGGTCTGTCTATCCGTTGGTCGAGTTGATCGTCGTATTTTGCAGCAGCCGGGGACGACGAAAGAAGTTACCGGGCTCCGGCCTCGGAGCGGAGCCACGACAGTCACAAGAGATGGTCTACAGCAACGCAGAAGGTAGGCTCTACTGAGAAAGATTTGGATATGAGACGGATAGGTTCAGTTAGGCAGAAGTTCAATGTTTTACAATAGTCCTGTCGTGTTTGGGTTAGAGGTACCCATGTTGTAAGCTCGCTCTGTCTCTCCTCGTTCCCATAATGTTGGTGGTGGTTAGCAAGGCGCCACTGCACCAGTTTTATCAGTTTCCTACAGTAATAGTAATAGTAAATGTTTCCACAGCTATCTTCGTTTATGTGTAAATATGTATCATATCTTCAGAAACCTGATGCGAATAAACATGTAAATATTCAGAAATGATTAGCCCTGATTTTCCAAGTAATAATCCTATCACAAGACTCATATCCGAACAATTCGTCGATTTCCATGTAGACGCTTATCCATGCCTCCCTATGGCAATCTGTCCTTGTCTCACCGCTCGGCTGGACAGAGTGACTTTGAGGGTCATCCCCGAAGGGGTGGCAGCCAGGTCACTACAGGATTCTGTTGTTCAGATGTGGGGTAAGCCGACACGAAGGGGTGTTGGTGTTCACACGGGATCACTGAGTCTTTGTCTGTAGTAGGAGTTATTACGTATTTAGGTTTCTGTAAATCACAGCCCTGAGTCAAAAAACAGACGAATCGGCTTGTTGTAATTATAGAGGAGGAGCGAGCAAATCCGTCATATCCATTATCCAACTTCCAGTAGAGCCACAGAGAGAGTTATTAGAGGAGAAAAGGGAAGCATCGCCTATAATCGATACGAGAGTTGCAGTTTGCAGTTACGGCAGTCCAAGAGGAGCCAATGCCAACACACACGCAGCAGGTTGGAGAATTGCAGACATGCAGTCGTCAGCAGCCAAAAGGGGTCTACGACTTCGCCATCAACAACACAACGCAGCACCAGCCAACAGGTTCAGAGTCCATTCAGCAAACGTCATACAGCGGCGTCGCAGCACGCACACACAGCGTACAACCGCATCAGCATTTCATAGTAAGTGACGCAAAAATGCAGGCTAGCCAAGCAGCGCATAAACAGATGCCATGTGTTAAAAACTCGTGCATTAACAGAAGCAAAATTAACTCCATCTGAAGAAACTGTAGTTGAGAAATGAAAAAAGTTTTGTGACTTTATTATTTTGAAGAAATTACTGGTTGATGGAAGTCAATATGTCAGTAAGATTAGTGAAAGATGCTGTTTGAGATTAAATCGCACAGTATACATTAGAAAAATTACTTTTTTGTAAAAAGAAATATGTTAACGTGTGAAAAAGATAAATCACTGTAAGTTTTAAAATCGGTTGCGGCGAATTATGAAAATTGAATAAGCCAGTATTGCGGGGGGATGTAGTCCATAAGTTATTGCTAAGTATGGAACGAGTACTCCTGTATGTGAAATTATATGTAGAAAAGAGGGTACGTAATACTGATTATTATTAAACTCTAGGAGTCGAGGTAAAAATTGCTACCGGAGTATTATCCATTGTAATTAAGGTAAATTAAAAAAAATATATATTAAAGATATGGTTGTGTTAGAAATTGTTCAGAATACGTTGAAATCGGAAAGCCTTGGACTTAGAGAACACAGGTCTTTGCAAAAATAAGCAATGATTAGTTTCTTTAGAAATTAGGCGTGTTAAAACTCTCATTTTGTATCCATTGTAATAGAGTGCTGTTCAAGAATATAACCGGATGCGTGATTCAGTCGAAGATGTTGATGAGTTAGCAGAAAATCTAATCGGTTACCATATGGTTTTGTCGCCTAAATAATATATTTTATAACAAGAGTGGTGCCATGGAAAATGTGCGTTATAGTTGATTCGAATGGAAGCAATCAATCTAGTAGTTAAGTGCAATATGTATTCAGATGTAAAATGGTATGAATAATTATCAAATTGGAAATTAGTTGAATATTATAAACATAATTTAACTGAAAAAGGTTGCAAGAATTCTGAAGATTATACGCGATTGGAATTTAGTTACTTGCGTCATACAAATGGGTCAAGTTGTGTCATTGTTAGAATTGTAAAAAGACTTAGGCCTATTATTGTGCACAAATTAACAAACGAAAAACAAGACGGGATTAATGAAGGATAGTTTAATGTTAAATGTGTGTTAGCAATGAAAATATTTCCTAAGCAAAGATAATTCAACCTAAAGGGAGTTACATAAAAACAGAGATCTGGAACCGCGGTAAAATACGGTAATGTTGTATAATTATAAAATAAATTAATGAATTGCTTAACGTACTGTGCGGGCATGGGAAGTGACGAATTTTGGAATCTAGAGTGCGCGAAAGATAACATTGATATGCTTTGAGAATATGTGTTGACAATTATATAATTTCATAAGTAAATAATGCTGCAATTAAGATAAATATAAGCGGAATATAAGTAAAGGGGAACATATTGGCCATAGTACTCAATATGTTCCGAGAGTAAACAGGTTTAGAGTATGGTCGTGAGTGTTAAGAGATAAATAATTGCACAAACAGCGGGGTTAAAGAATAATCGGTTAGTGGGAGTGTGCATAAACGGTAAAGTGGTAAATGAATTGTGTCGAAGAAGGACGCAATATTTTAAAGTGTTACGGAAAAGTTGGTGACAAAGGTCATCGAGAGAAGCATTGGAGGAGTGCAGTTCACAGAGGGGTGTTCCATGATAATTTTCCGATTGGAAAATTCGCAAAATTAAATAGTGAGTAAAGAGGATTTTGGTCAAAGGTGGAACAAGTGCGGAGGAAGATAAGGGAGGTAAGGATACTGCAAGAGGGCAGTATTGTGTGAAGCATAGGGGTCATAGAGAGCCTCTATCTACAGGTCGTTAATGAGTATGGAGATTGTGAGCTAACCTGGAAAGGTAGAAGCGATCTCTGCCATAATGGGAGTTATGGGATTCACGGGGAATCCGGGGTTTTGCAGTGTGTTCACTCAAATGTGAGACTGTAGAATCCGGATAAGTGTGGGCGCAGCGGCGAAAGAGCCGCATGTGAAATTATTTGCCGGGAGTAAAAAATTTGTGGGATTCCGGGGGATAAGGAGAACGCTAGGTAGGCGTGACTCAGCTGTTAAGTGAACGGAATCCAGCCACCTGTGAGGGTTGGGTATACCGCCGATGGTAAATTCGAACACGAAGTGTTACGAAGAAAATGGAGTCAGGGAACTCCGCGTTGAGTAGTGTATGCGAAGGCAACACATCAGTAAACGAGGTAGTGAATCCGAGAGAGGGTTCGCCAAAGAGAGCAAATCTGTGGACGAGTCACGGGAAAATGCAACGAGGGATGCATGCAGGGGGTTAACGAACTACGTCAAATGGGGAAAAAGTCAGGGACTTTAAAATTAATAGTGTGAGCAATGGGCGACACATTAATGTAAAAAGAAAAAAAAGGGGGGCCGTTCACCAGCTTAAAAGCAAAGCTATGTTGGAGCACCATGAACGTAATCGGTCTCGAGGAGATACGGAGGTGGTAGAATCGTTGTGCAAGCAAAGCTCAGCGAAATGATGTAACAAGTGTGAGTAACAAGAACAATATGTTGTGGCGGGTTGCATAATACAAATCGGTAGGTGCAGCGAAATTCAATGTTAAGTTTGTTAAGCAGTGGAAGAGAATTAAAAGAATTAACGCGGAAATATTGCACAGCAATCCGTGAACAAATTTATGTATATATCATCATTAAGTAATAAATATCAAATAATAATAAGTAGGGGAAAAATGTAGAACTGTGAGCAAATGAAAAAAATGTTCATGGGGAGTAAAATATGTAGAGCATGATTAATTGGTATAAATCCTATAACCCTAGTTTTTTAAATCAAATATATTTTCGTAATTGACAAAAGTTGTGTGAGAGAATTATTGGAAGCGAGTGAGAGGAAACAGGAATGTCGTAAAAAGTTAAAAGGTAGCACATAAACTGTAATTATGATGAATATAATCAAACGCGAGAAGTTATGTAAAGAATTAAAACGGGAATTATTATATTACTGAATCGACGGGAAGTCGTAATGAAGTCATTAAAAGAGTGTTAACCTACGTTAGCTAAGTGTTAAAGATTGTGAAGCAGCTTATATGCGATTGAAGAAATGTAGCAAAAGGAATATAAGCTTTCAATTCGAGAGAGGCATAGAAACTAAGAGAAATGAATGAAGGATTTATGTACAATTGATACTTGTTGTATGAGAGATAATACGATTGTATGAAGGTAGCCGAACTGTACTTAGAAGTTAAGAGGTACATAGGAAAGATAATTATAAACTATTGTACCATTGGTAGATAAAAATAAGTCGGGGAGAGCCATTAAAATGTTAAATTAGTATAAAAATCTCTGGAGAAGATAATTAGAACACACTTATTTATCAAGTTAAAACGAATGACGAGTGCCACAGAAGAGACAATCAATCATCAAAAGAAAACTAGAGATGTATTTGTAATCTTTGTAGAATTTATTTGTGTGAGAATGTATTAGTTGAATGTGAAGGTGATGTTAGAATAAAGCGGAATGTCAACTCATTGTTTAATACGAGTGTTTCAGACGAGAGTAACCGCGTCCTCTGTGACGTCACGGCATATGCTGACAACAAGGTCGCCGGTGTGCTGAGACAAGCGCGCACTCAGCACAAGGCAGTTGGTCACTCTATGGCTGACGGAATGTAAACAGATCGCATCTGCTCTGGGACGCTGGAGTCTGCTGTGATCTCAGTCAATCCACATAATAACACCATTATACCTTGTCTAAGCATTATAACACAGAGAAAAGAATGTATGTAGTCTTGAGGGAACTATAGTTAGATTCAGATTTGAAACAGAGAAGAACACGTAAATATTGTATACAGATAAAAACGTAGAATCTTGCCATGTAACTGAGACACTATGGGAATTGTAAAGAAAAACACAGTAGCCAGAACACATGGAAAATGCAGTCGGGCTAAAAAAGAAAATTGTACCTAGCATTAGAGAAAAAAATTATGTAAACAAGTAAAATGTAACTTAGATTCAAATTTGGTTTTGGAGTGGAGCCAAAACGTGTCGTGGGATGGGAGATGTAGTAATACCAGAGGTTTTACTTGAGTAATTTATACACTTGTTTGGGGTTGGGATAGAGGACAGACGAGCGAGCAAAATTAAGCAACATTACGAGAGCCACAACCTGCAAGTAGAGCACGAGTCAGCGATTCGGCAATTGTCAGGCGCCGAAACCAGAACGCAAGCTGGCATTAGGACCGAATGCAGTTAGGTGATGTCAGAGTTTGCCCTCTCCAAAGAGCTGGAGTGGAGTGGGGGTTATCTTAGTAAAACCCTAAGCACAGCTAGCTAGGGCTGTCTATCCGTTGGTCGAGTTGATCGTCGTATTGTGCAGCAGCCGGGAGACGACGAAAGAAGTTACCGGGCTCCAGCCTCGGAGCGGAGCCACGGCAGCCCAAGAGATGTCTACAGTACAGCAACGCAGAAGGTAGGCTCTACTGAGATTATTTGGATATGAGACGGATAGGTTCAGTTAGGCCGAAGTTCAATGTATTTCAATAGTCCTGTCGTGTTTGGGTTAGAGGTACCCATGTTGTAAGCTCGCTCTGTCTCTCCTCGTTCCCATAATATTGGTGGTGGTTAGCAAGGCGCCACTGCACCAGTTTTATCAGTTTCAGAAAGTAATATTGATAGTAAATGTTATTCACAGCTAAATTCCATGTATGTGTAAATATGTGTACAGAACCTTCAGAACCTGGTGTAAATAAATATGTAAATATTCATCAGTGATTAGCCCTGATTTCCAAGTAATAATCCTATCACAAGACTCATATCCGAACAATTCGTCGATTTCCATGTAGACGCTTATCCATGCCTCCCTATGGCAATCTGTCCTTGTCTCACCGCTCGGCTGGACAGAGTGACTTTGAGGGTCATCCCCGAAGGGGTGGCAGCCAGGTCACTACACATTCAATACGGCCATCTATCACGTTTAAAAACAGAAGGAAAGAATGTAGGATCGCAAATGTGATATCCTTACACGGCTGGAAGCCCGAGAAAAATATATTAAGAAGGAAAGAATATTTCAAGTTTTGTTTACTGTAGAGTATGCAACATAGTTATTACTGTAAACCGCTTTTACTGCATTCGTTGGTCAAAGACATTGTAGTTGTGTTTAGTGCAGAGCATGCTACATCTAGTGGTTCCATCTTTCATATTCTTCAACAAACGTTCAGAATTTCATTTATTACCCAAGTGTTATGTTACTTTGAAGCATAAGACATACCAAACCATTGAATTTAGAGTCTAATCTTTAAAATGGCAAAAAACCCACTGAAATTTGCACAGTAGTTTTTTAGTTTTTCTGGTACCAATATATCTGGTTTTTTTTTTATACATATAGATACAGTGTTGGTGACATTGGGGTTTTAAATGTTATTACTATTTACTTCTAAATACGTGCATTAACTTGTTTTTGTGGTGGAAATTGTCAGTCTTACTCCTACGCAATTTTACTTCATGTTGTTGGGAGAATGTTATAAGCAAAACCTTATGTATAGTATCAAATAGAAATATCTTCTTAATTACATTGGTCAAATTAATATTATACAAATGTTAGTTTATAATGGAAATAAAAGTAGTAATAACAAAACTTATAAGCAAGAAAAAAAACAATCTTAGACATATCTGCACAAAAGCTGTATTCGATGCATTTTTCTTTCAGAAAGCTGAAATAATTAATGTTCTAGATTATGTTTTAGATCCTTGCATGTTGTCCCAGAAAACTTCTACAACAATGATAAATATGTAAGCAAAGGCAGTATCTTGAAATAAAGCAACAGCATTGTTGATTTGTGACATTTGTTCCCCCCACTTCTATTCCATGACTATTATTCTCAAGATTTTTAACAAAAAAAGAAGTTAGTGAAAAATTTGTCCAATGACTTACAATTTTGAAAACAAAATTTTTGTTCCAGAAGCAAACATATTATTAAGGGGGAAAAGGATAACATTGTATTATAAATAAAACAGGGCCAATGATTAGGAGGAAAGTTTCCATTCTTTTAAGCATTTAAACATTTATTATTTACTAATGTCGTATGTAAACTTGCATCCTAAATCTGATGACAGTCACTAATACCAAAAGTTCCATACTATCCCAGCACAGTTTTAGTGTATGATCGATTTTATAAACTTAACAAATATGAATAGAGATATGAGACCAAAGTAAAAAAAAGAAAATTAAAACTGAGAGTCTTTCTCAAAAACATGGCAATCATTGGGGACTGCTGACAGAAGGAAAAACTTAAAACTATTAATATCATAAGCGCAACACAACTCACTTATGTCTACAGATATACTAAATAATAATAATTCCATGGGGTCGTAATGACCTGGTGACAGGGTTTCTACTGGCTGCGCTTTTCACTCCTGTCTTATCAGCATTAACTTAACCTGGTAGTGCTACTAGGTACAAGGAACCTACAGTTTAACACGGAATCCAAACCACAGAAGCAGCATTATAGCATACTTCACATTACACAGGAAGCTATGCCAGATGCGAAGGTCAGGTTAATTAATGGTCTATGAAAATCCCCACTGAGACAAAGATTCGTGCCGGGGACCTTTCGTTCGCCAGTCAGACACCTAACCCACCAAGCCTCCACACTGCTATAAAGATATACTGTTAACATTAGCATGTGGGTAATATGAACTCATAAGATTTTACCTATTCAAAAATTGCGCGGCTTAACTACTGAGCTACCAGACTGAGGTAATCTGTGGGCAGAGGCGGCCTTAAGGGGTGGTGAGTAAGGCAGTCGCCCGGGCCCTCGCTCTTGCAGGGGCCTCACACAAAAACCCGGCTATAAAATAGTTTATATTTGAAACTTTTTATTTTATCCTTAGCTATTAGTTTGAGCATTCTGGTAGCTCAGTGTTTAATGTGCTAGCTTTCAAAACATTCTCTGCTCCAGTCCCGGGTTCGAATTACGGCAGTCGCAGGAATTTTGAGAGTTGTGTTTGATCATATGAGCTATGCCAGGACGCTCCGTGGTTCGGATTCCATGTTAAACTGTAGGTCCCAGAGGAAAGGAACTGGCTGCCCTACCTCTGACACAATGGTTCGGGAGGATCCAACCAACCTTCGGGTTGTGAACTAAGTTAAGTTTTTTAGCTATTAGTTACAATGGTAAAAAGTTGGTTACTTCATATTAAAATATATATTAATAGAAATGAGTGCTTAAATAAAATTTCTAATTTAGATTTTTCAGTTCTTATAAAAGTAAGATCAACAATATAAACATTAATTAATTTATCAGTAAATAATATTTTTCATAAATTTTCTGTAAAACATGATTGAAAAATTCATTACTATTTGAATTTCTTGCCTCGTGCATCTGAAAACCCATTTGAACACTTGGTTATGTTACTTTCATTGTGTTTTCGATTTACGTTCGGAGAATTCCCATGTTTCATTTCGATAGTCAACTCTTCCCACCTTACACTTATTTTGCTAGCAGCTGCTAGTTTGCGCCATACTAGACCAACACTGGTCCGCCCCGATATTCGGCCTAGTGTTCAAACTTAGCCCTAACTCGTCCGTGTAACGGACATATTCCAACTCAGTCTTCCATAACGTTTTCACGTGGTTGTTTCACGGAATCAGTGTTCCAAAATTTTCATAAAAGTGAGTTGCCTAAGCATACTTTATAATGCACAAAAGAAATAAAGCACGTTAAAATACTTTATTTACCCAAAACATTATCACATCACTGATATTCAAATGCAGTCTTCACAAACCATCACTGAAAGTCTTTCGCGCACCATACTGGACTGAAAGATTCTCACGTTTCTGAACGCAGTCACAATAAAATGTCAAACGTCAATCATTTTGCACGTGTTCCTTCTGTTTGTGATTACTTTCGATTCATTCGATATTTTTTAGTAATAAAGTATAAGATCACTGTACATTTTAATTTAACTACAGAATGTAAAGTTGCTGCATAGTAATTTCATGTGGTCTTAAAGACCTAGTCACAGAATTTCTTACCGACTTGTAGGGGTCGAAACTGATACCGGGGTACATATCAGCCTCGAACTCCTTAACTTACAACTTGCACTTCCAAATAAACTTTGTTGAAATATAAACTAAAGTTCCTGATGTTCAAAATTTGTTGTAGACCGTGAATACATCTATGGAATTTAAATCAACTGCTAATTAACAGGGTTGCCACTTTATATTTTAACCTTCAGAGAGAAAAGGTTTCAGTTTAAACTATGAAAATAAAATCACTTGTAAGATTTCACAATTAATATATTCTGATATCAAAACACCAAAAGTTCACAATTACAGTTGATTAGGCGATCGGATATTACAAACGTTTATCATGAAATATTTACAAACGTTTATCATGAATAGCTCTGAAAGTAAGGCTTATCTCGAAAACTGAATTTTAGCATGGTATTCCTTGGTATCGAATTCATCTTTTGAAAGTAGTCTTATCCCTTTACTGTGCTTAGTTTAGCCATTAAAAAAAAATATATAAGCCGGCAACGTGTTAATTTAGATGCAGTATCTTCTAGAAATTCCTATCAAACTTTATTTACTGTACAGAACTTCTCGAAAAGTTTAACAAAATGTTCAGAAAGAATTTAAGTTGTCAGAACCATAACATTTAATATCAAAAATGCTTTAAATGAGTTGTATTTAATTTTTGAAAGTGTCGGTTGATTAAAAACTTGTGTTTTCTTACTCTAAATGACTTGAAACTATATATTATGTGCTATTTAGTGCAAAATTCTGTTTCTCCAGTTTAATTATTATTATAAATATTCTTTACGAAAAAAGGTGAAAAATGACGAATTGGTCTCATAACAAAAATCGAGTATTTACAAGTTGAACTATTGAGGATTGCTATTATTTAGGCGAGTTTAAAGGGTACTTTTATCATTAACTGTCTATTTAAAGCTTTTATTACTTGTTGAGTTAGTTTTTAGATTTTAAATCACCAAGTATTCGGCTATGAGTTGCAGTATCAGCTTCTGTATGATTCCTGTCTTCCATATCCTGTAGTGACAAGGTGAAGAATTTAACAAATTCTGAGATGCTTACAGACTGCAAAGTGCACCTGTCTTGTAGGTACCTAACTTACCCTGGTAATCCTACTAGGAAAACGAAACCTACTGTTTAATGTGGAATTACAACCACAGAGTGTCCTTGCATTTCGCATTAACAAATCAATGATTTGCCAGAGGTAAAATTCAATATTAAGGCACGTAGAAATTGGAACTGAGACCGGGTTTTTAACCGGAGATCCTCAATCACACGCCTTAGTCATCTTTCATTAGGCTATATTTATAAGTGATGAAAAATATGTTTTCAAAGATAATAAAATAAATGTACTCTTTTTCTATACAATGTAATTTGCTTCTGCTATCCCAAAACGGAAAAAATGGGGTGCTACCTTTGTTACAGTATCTGATGAATGACGAAATAAAAATTTATAATACTTTAGAACAGGGTTTCTCAAAGTGGGATACGCGAACACCTAGAATTTCGTGTAGGGGCTTCACGACAAGATTTAAGATATGGCGGCTGACTGGATATTTCAAGAGTGCAGCACGCAATATGGTGAATTGAGATTGAAAATGAGCACCATTGCTCCTAAAATCGACTCAACTTGCAACAAGAAATAAGCCCATCCATCAAATTAATTAATAACATATTGCTCTTTGTGAGTGAATTATTTTTTTTATACAAAACATTCTCATTTTAAAAAAGCCAGTTTTTTAAGTAGTTCACTATTGTTTGAGAAATTTTATAGGGATAAGTGGACCTATGAGTTTTGAGAGACCCTGCTTTAAAATGATGCAATCTACATTCTTCAATCATCTAATCAACATGGAGGGGAGGTTGAAGAAAGACATTTTTTTAAGGTAATCAATAACACGAAAACAAAATTTGGCCATAAAGGACTGAATATTTCCGAATTGCCTCCATATACTTCTCCACATCCACCAGCCCGACACTTAACTACACCGTCAAGAAGTAAACCAAACTAATGATGGCACGGTGTCGGCCAAGTGTCAGACGGCACACCATGTTATTTGAACCAACGCCAATAGCAGTTACTGTGCGGATTTGTATAAATCTAGTGTGGCCTCACCTGAATGCATTACATAATCGTTTGTAGTGCATAAATCTTTCAGTAGATAAACAAACAGTAAATGGTATTAAGTTTTAGTGAATCTTATATTATTAATAGTACTCATTGTAAAGAGTGAGTTGTTAAAAAAAACTGTGTAAAACTACTTTTAAATTATTTCTGAGTTAGTTTTATGTGAAAAACAAGATTTATTAGGTGAGTTCACATGAAAGCTGATGGTTTAATAAAAGATTTTAGTAGTAGGAAATAGTATTAAATCCCTGCATATATCTTTCAAGGATTTACATGCCTTAGTTTACTATCGTTAATAAAGTGTCGTTTTTATGTTTTGTTAACTTTTATAAACCTTCTAATAAAATGTTTTTAAATTCAAAATTTATTTATTTATAATTTTTGCATTTGTCATCAATCATAATAAATACCAACTTTCGGATCACATATTTTGCACAAAGGACAAGTGCCTCGCAAAAATGTGCCACCCGGGGTCTCGCTACGGATAAGGCTGCTGCTATCTGTGGGTTTTTATGAACTACGGTGACAGACATTAAGGTGAGGGGGGAAAGGAGAGGAGGGTTTAGGTTTCTGTAAATCAAACATTAACAGTGGTTTTCTATTTGTTTCAAAGTATACATATGTAAAATTCCATAAAAATTGGATAAAAACTGTGTATTTGTATAAACATTTTGTGAAAAGCATCCTGTGCACATATCATACGCGCAACAGGTGGCTGCGATGCTGACGCATGCAACAAGTGGTTTCTTTGAATTCTCATAGATTTACCCCTGCCCAAACATCTTGTAATGCAACTATAGAAGTTTTCACTTCAAAAATGCCTACCTGATATAGCATAGCATCCATCTGGGGTGATGTCAAAATAAATTCTTTGATTTGTGTTAACCTCTCTTTGAAGAACATACAATACTACTCCTGGGTTTCTAATATCCCAACAAATAATTTCTGGGTCTTTACGTCCACCACTCAAAAGCTTGGTGCCATCTGGAGAGAAAGCAATGTGTGTTATGCCACCCTTATGCCCAGTTAGCAGACACAGCAGTTCTCCTCTTGGCTCTGTATACAAGCCTGTAAACATTAATAATAATAAAAAGCTAAATGAAATATGCACAATAGTAAGGCACTTTTTATTAACAGTTTATATAATAAATATGATTCTTTTATAGGTTCAGAATATAAATCTGTAGGAAAAATGACACAACAAGGTAAATTTAATAAGAGACACTCAATTAACAGTCAACGCTAAATGTATATCATCACACAGTTTTAAAGAAGACGATCTGCATTCATAAGCATATGCAGAGTAGAGGAACCATCAGTTATCCAAATTTGATTTAAATCCAAGAAATGTGTTGTTGTTTTACATCTTTTTAAAAAATAATAAAAAAAGTTTGATCAGAAGAATGAGAAAAAACACAGGCATTTTTTTGCCATCTGCAATAAAACTGTCACTGGAATAATAGTATTGAAAAAACTGCCTGCCACCCCCCCCTTTTCCCCAGCGGAAGAAAGATTAAACATGTAATAATCTAAATTAAACAAATTTAATAATAAGTACTGTGACTAAACAAGTGTATTGTTAAATCTCAGAACTATTTTGCTGTTCACTGCTTTTCTTGCACTTCTGACCCTAGACACTAGATGGCTTTGGATTCTGAAATCAATCAGCTTGTAGTGGCGACACGTAATACAAGAGATAGTTCGAAACCTTGCAGTATAAAAGGCCCGACTGGGGCATCTGTTCACCATTGTGCTATTCAGAACTGAGTAATAAGTTTTTAATAACTGAATAGTTGCACTATTTTACAGTTTGGTGAGAAGTGTAGTGAACTAAAAAATGAATTGCAATTCCAATTCCCCCCCCCCCCTTTATTTTCGCAGTCAACAGAGGTAGACTGGTAGTTGTTAATAATCATTATTTTGTGTTTTGATAAACAATAAGCACAAGTACAAAGTTTGCAAACCAGATGATGTCCGATTTATTGGCTGTATCAAGTGGATGTCAGGAAACTGATTCAAAAAGGTAAGAATCAATTTTCTAACACAAAATGCATTTCAATTGAAAATGCTGTTAAACTGAGGTGTTTTAACTTCAATTACTGCTAAAAATGCCAGTTATGCCCATTTCTTCCTCTTATATTAATTTATTTCAAATTTCTTTCTATGAAGACTTAAGTGTATTATTCTGTTTGCTACAACTACATAAGGTTGGTAGTTAAAATGATTAAAAGCAAAAAAATTAAACCAAAATTTGATAAATTTTTGGGGTAGCAAAGTTTCTGGACTTCTCACTAATGTCGGAGTAATTTTTTTAAAACTTTCTTTGTCAGATTGTGTGTTTCTGAACTGAAATGAAAAAAATTAAATTAAATTAAACTGATGGTAAAGATGAAACTGTATTTAGAAATAGATGTAAATAATACTGTATTTTTAAGTTTAGTATTAGTACATAAATTTATCCAACGTAACAACTGTGAGTGCTTTTTGATGTTTACTTTAATGGGTCTAAACTTAATTGGGAAACTCTGCACCTTAATATAAATTTGGTTTTTAAAGCCTTTTATACTTAAACTATTATTAAAATGTTCTACAATATATGTCTTGCAGCATACAACAAAAGAAACTAACCTCCATTTTCACCATGTAAGTTGGGTCTGGTGTGGACTGAGGAGTTGAGGTGGCTCTTGGAGAGGGACAGATCCACATCCAAAAATGTGATCTGGGTGTGGAATTAGGTTCATGCGAAATTAATTAAAGGTTATTAAAGGTATTAAGATCATTCGAAAAATTTAGAAGGGTGATTTCCCCATGTATTTGGATCATAAAAATATCATCGATGAACCTGAGCCTGAGGGGTTTGAGGGGATGTTCTCCAAAAATATCTGTTCCAGGCTGCTCATGATGAGTTTAGCATGTGCCCATGGCAGTGCCATGGGTTTGGTGGTACATATTGCCTTCAAAGAAGTAGTTGTTAAGTATCAATTCAGCCAAGGTGGTGAGGAAAGAGGCCGTGGCAATGTGGAATGTGTGTGTACAGTGATGTGACGTCAATTGTTAACAGGATGGAGTTGAAAGGAAGTGGTGTGGCCATAGGAGAAAGTGTGAAAGGGAATGTCCTCGATATGGGAGGGTGAGCTGACAGATTATAGGTTGTAGGTCTACCAATGCAGAGATTCGTCCAGTCAGAGAATCACAAGCCACACAAAGTGGGGCATCCCAGATTGCCAGGCTTATGGATTTTCGGAAAGCGTTAAAGGGTAGGTGTACATGGGTTTTTAGGAGTAAGAAGAGAAATTGACTGTGGGTGAGACCTTGGAGAAACCCATTGAACTGTACATATTCCAGTACTTTTTGTTGACAGCAGGTGTGGGATCTTCACTGAGATGTCAGTAAGTGATGGCATTTAATAACTGATGAAGTGCTGCAGCCAAATAGTCACTGTGATTCATAACTACTGTGGTTGAGCCCTTGTCCACAGGAAGAATGATAAGGTCTTGGTTAGGTGAAAGTTTTTTCCTGGCATGGATTTCAGCTGACAGAGATTGTTAGTGTTCACCAAGCATTTCAGGAAACCTGGAGAAGCCAAACTGGTGGATAAGAATTCTTCAAAAATTTGTATGGCATGGTTCTGGGGAAAAAGTGTGAACTTGGTTTGAATTTTTGGAGACTGGGTTCCAAATAGTCCTGATGGCAAAATGGTGACGCCAGTAGAGTGTTTGGAAGAATGAAAGAAAGTCATGCACTTAGTTGATATGGTCAAATGTAGAGGTAGGTGAAAAGGTAAACCCTTTGGAGATTATGGAGAGTTATGGTTAAGATAGTGGTCAAGAGGACAAGTTTCAACGTCATCCTGTACACACACATTCCACATTGTCGTGGCCTCAGTACCATGGAACATTTTCTGGATCAGTGCCCTCTGAACAGTCGCCCCAGCACATCTTTCCTCACTACCTTGGCTGAATTATACTGAACAACTACTACTTCTCCTTTAAAGGCAATACTTGCCACCAAACCCTAAATAACCTCTTCATGGGCCACCTGGAACAGACATTTTTGGAGAACTTCCCAATGAAACCCCTCATGTGGCTTAAGTGTGTAGATTATATCTGGACACATAGAGAAATCACCCTTCTAATTTTTCTGAAAGATCTTAATACCATAAATAACTTACTGAATTTCACATGTACCTACTCCCATACCAAGATCACATTGTTCGATGTGGATCTGTCAATCTCCAATGACCACCTCAGCTCCTTGGTCTACATCAAACCCACTAACTTACAGCAGTACCTCCGTTTCGACAGTTGCCATTCCTATCATTCCAAACATTCCCTCCCCTACAGTCTTGGCATTCGGGGCGTCGTATAAGCTCCAACCAGAGATACCTTAACCTTTTCCTACCGGCTATTGGAAATAAAGGGAAATTTATAATTTCAATTATATATTTGTATAAAGGTACTTGATATTAAACACACATATTTTTCTCAAATTTTTTTTGGAACTCTAAGTGCTAATTACTAAGCAGGTACTTATAAGTACCGTCAGGGACTTTGTGTATCACAGGATGTACAGAAATAGCAATTGAAACCAATTATGTTCATATTGGTATGAAATGTTTGCCTCATGATATTAAAAAAAAAAAAAAAAAAACAATTATTTTTGCTCATTCAGACGAAAAAGACATTGCAGTGCAACATTTGTAATGATGTTTTGACTGTATTTTCTTCATTCTACATACTTCACATCTTCATCTGATTTTTACAATTTAGGGACACTGTATACCTCTGTTTCCCAATCTTTCATCTCTCATTGTGGAATAGTATGACTTGTGTTGTTTGAATGGATGAGGGATTGGTGAAATATATACAGATGACCTTTTCTTCTTACTGATATCCTTCATAGTCATCATACCTTGTGCAAAGGATGTTCTAAAAAATTTTACAGACTTTTTTCAAATATCGGACCATTTATGTTATAGGCATTGACAAATACAACATCCAGCATTCCCAAAAACAATCTTTACCATGATTTCGGTAATCTTCTGTCAGCATTGCACAAAGTCATCAGCTGATCAGCAGTATCAACCCCACACATGAAGGTATTGTAGTCCTCGACGACTCCTGAGTCCTGAGCATGAAATTGTCGACTTCAATCCATCTTTTTCTTTGTATATAACTAGTGGTGTAACAACAGAGTGGCAGGATGGGCAAAATGATACGGGACCTACTGCCGGAGGTGGCCCCTGATGACCGGCCAGAGAGGCCCTCTGGTCCAAGATCCACCAGGTCACCAATTCAACCCGAGAGATCTGTTGAAGTTGCCATTGACCCCTACCAGTGTAGTGGAGTTTCACCGCTGCCATAAAATTGGATACTAAATGTATGACCTTTTTATCCTTCCATTTCCAGTATCAAATACCTAGGTTTGTAAATTCATTGTCACAATCTCCTCTTTTTAGTTTTCCATCAGCATATTGTTAGAAAGTCCCTTGCAGTAGGGTCTGATTCTCCCACAAACAAAAGTTGTTTCAGTTTTTTAATGATGAAACTGATGAAAAATAATGATAATACTAGATAACATCGTCACTGTTCCATTTTTTCAGTCAATTCTAAGACCACTCTTTGATCTAATGAGTAATCTTAGAACATTCAGTCATTTCTTCATTTTTGCCTTGATAAATTATAAACTTCTAAGAGAAGAGCTGATAAATTATAAACTTCTAAGAGAAGAACTTCAATCAGAGCGTATTTCATAAAAATATCAATTTAAAAATATCTAAAAGAATGATAAAACCAACTGTATACTTGCTAAATCTATTGACCAATAATCTGTATAAAACTACCCATAACTCCCTGACGGTACTTGTAAGTCCACGTTGGTTTTTCTAGAATATTTAGTAAAGAAACTAGAAAAACATATTTTATAGGTAAAAAATATATGGTTAAATGTTCAAACTAAAAAAGTAATAACAGAATTTGACACTTACCAAGTAAATTATCATAAAAAAATTCATTGTAATTGACCACTTGTTACTCTGGTCAGTATGCTGTCAAGCCCCAAATTAGAAAATTAATTTCTTGGCAATTTCAAGCAGAATTTAAAAATAAATGTTGTCATTGTCTGACTTAATCATACAACAATACATCAACAGGCTTAACAATGCAGTGGACACTGGTATTGTTGAATTATATGGTGGTAAATACAGTGGTACTTATAAGTACCGTCAGGGAGGAAAGGGTTAATGGGGTATTCAAACAACATCTCACAAGCATTGGTATCCCGCAACTACCTCCCAGCTTTGGTTACCAAGTAACTATCACGAGCCACATTATAGCCTGATCAGCCTATTGAGTGTCCAAACCCCCCAAAACTATAATACAATCCTGGTCACACAATGTTTCCCTGGCCTTGAATCCATCAGTAAAATCCTTCATAAGGGAAATGATTTCCTGCTAACCTGCCCAAAAATCCTCCCTGGTCCTACCAAAATTTATTTCAGCAGATCTTCCAACCTCAGCCAACTCCTAGTCCACAAGTCACCCCAACAGACAGCCCTAAAGCTCTTTCTCATGCAATAGACCCCACTGTAAGACGTGCAACATACACCCTTGTCTCCACCACTTTCACCAACCCCATCACTGGTGAGAGCTTTCTCATCATAGGACACGCCACCTGTGAAACCACCCATGTAATATACTAGCTAACCTGGCCTCCTATACAGGTTTGACTACAAATCCATTAGCCATAAGAATGAATAGTCACTGACAGACAGGATTCACTCGGAATCCTAAACATACAGTATCTGTCCATGCCATCTCCCATGAGACCAATAATTTTAATTCTTGTTTCATAGTGTGTGCTATCCGAGTCTTCACAAACAGCAGCAGCTCCTCTGAACTCAGAAGATGGGAACTTGCCTATCAATACAAACTGGGCACAAGGCAACTTCCGGGTCTCAATTTAAGATAATACCCAGTCAGTACTTTTCCTTCCCTTTAACCTCTCCTTGCTTCCATCTAAATTGAACCACCACATACCAGAGGTGATTTTTAATTGCAAAGATTCTTTGATTTATTTATTTACTTATTTATTTATTTTTGCTTACTCAGATAAATGTTGTGAATACTTTACTGTATTATTTTGCTCTTTCCACAACATTTTGTATCGCTCGCCTACTAGCTTGATTTCACTATCCCCCTCTCCCTGTCCTTAGTTTGCAATTACCCCCATCATGTTCCTGACTAATAGTTATTCCATGAGACAGTCTCCAACAACACCCACCGTGCATAATGTTCTCCTATTGACAAAGGCCCAAGACCCAAAATGTCTATGTTATTTGTGTTCTTGTCTTTCTTATGTGTTCACACCATGCAACCATCATCTAAGGCAATCATTTCACTACTTTTATATACACACACACACACACAGGAACATGTAACTGAGCTTGCACAAGTGGAGTGGGCAAGGGAACATCAGAAATATTAACTGTGGGATATAAATTAATCAAAATAACATAAAAGGGGGACATTACATGTTCCAGTCAGATATTTTCAAAAATTTCCAATGGTACATGATTTTCTGATCAAATCTCCCAGTGCACTATCTGTTAGGCAATGAAAATAAGGAATCACATAAATAGTAACCATCATTTACCACAGATGGAGGCAGGATGGCTGTGATGAAAAAACAAATATATACACTTTATAATATTTTGGTATAAATCTTAATTATGTTAAGAGGTGAGACATATGAGAATGGCATCAGATGAGTACTCTTTGTCTCACAATATGACTGACGCCAGAGGTAAACGAGACCAGAAAAAGAGGAGTGGGGTTGGAAACAATCAACAATTACAGGAAAGTATAATCTCTGGAAGAGCCATACAAAGTAATTAATTAAAACAAAATAGAAAAACTGTGACAGAAAATATTGCATAAAATATATAAATAAATATTATTAAAATAACTGATCTATTTACTACTGAAGTTTTACTGGACATTAAGTCCAGGGCCCCTGATGTCAAGGATATGTTGGTAGGCTAGTTCTGATGTACCGAATTCAGAAGGATTAGTAGCATCAAGAAAACTCAACAGCTCTCACTGTGAACCATTTATCGAAGTTGTCAGAGTTGTGGAAACTGGCGTAAAAGTTGCCAGAGTTGTGAAAACTGGCATAAGTTGCCAATGGATGGTCTAGGTTGCCAGAAAAAATATATGCATGTGGCCATTCATCCAGAAGGATAGTTTTGATGAGGCCTATGTAAGAAGCAATGCAGTGAAGTCAAGTAAGATGGTAAATGAGATAAACAGTTGTGCAAGTGGTATGTCAACTAGTTGATAAAGATTCCTTTATGTTAGGATTGGAATAGATAATGGTGACTGGATGTATGCTGCAAGTTTTGCGGAGAGGTTTATTGCAAGGATAGTCTAGGAGACTCGGAAAGTGACTATCTGTGGACCAAGATGTTTTTAAGATTGGGTAGTTTGTTTAAACAACTGAAGTGGGCAGAATTTTGGGAAGAAGGATATGTATCCTGGGGAAGGAATGTAGGATGTCATGCCCAAGGTGAATGATATTGTTAATGGAATTGGGTGATGAATAAAAGGCTGCAGTCCACTTTTAGTGGTGCATAACAGAAATAGTTGTGTCAGTGATAGCATGATAAACTTGTTTTTGCAAACTATCAGTGAGAAAGCAGTGGGAAATGAGGGGCTGTTTTAGAAAAAGAGATTATTGATCAGATCAGATGTAAATGACATGAATTTTAAGGCTATATGGAAGCGAACATATTTCATGTGGAAGGGCTGGAAACTATTAAAGTGTAGTTATTACTGTAAATTTGGTTTGCACAGTGGTGTAAAGGTCACACTGTAGTAGGAAAATTTCCACACCAAGGAAAGTGATATGTATGGCATTACATCTATATGAAGTTGAAAGAATGGCTATTTTTAAGGGAACTGAATAAGTCTAGGAGGTGGGTCCAGATCACACATACATCATCTATGTATCTGAACCATATAAGGGAGATGAGTGGGATTTTGTTCACGAACTGTTTCTCCTGATGACTCAGGAAGAGGTTGGAATTAGATGGGGGCATATGGGTACCCATGACAGTGATGCTTACCTGATGATAAACTTGGGAGTTGAAGGAGTAGCTTTTGAAGAGGATGAAGTGTTAAGAATGTGCAAAAGGATGTTAGGGTGGCTGAGCAGGTAGTTAATATCTGGGAAATGTTCAAGGGAACTGAGGATCTGACAGTGAGGGGGGAGAGGGGCGCTTTACACCTTGTCAAGGACATAAGAGCAGAAAAGGCCTGGAAGCAAGGAACGGTACATGATTCAGCCATAGCATTGTACAGGAACGATCTTGGCATTTGCATTAAGTCAAGAAACCATTGAAAACTAAAACCTCAATGGCTGGATGGGAATTCAAACCTCCCAACTGTGAGGCCAAAGTTATTTGAACCCATACCTACTGGAAGGGGAAAGAAAAAATGGGGGGGGGACAAAATTCTTGTTTCTGGACAGTTCTCTCATGGCTCGGGTTTCAATAGGGCTTATTGAAGGGGGGAATGGAGTATGGGAAAGATAGTGAGGACAGGGTAGATAAAGGAACTAAGGAAATAACTCATAAAGTACAGAAGTTGATTAATATGACTGTGAATGTATTATCAATAAGAAGAGGAAAAGTAAAAGATAATTAATAATTAATTATATTACAGGAATTGTACAAATTGACAAAGAGCTTTGAGGATGATGTCGACTAACCAGCAAAGAGTAAAAACAATTAACGAAAAGACAAAACAGATGAAAAAGTCTGACTTACTATGAATATGGTTAAGAATTATGATAGAAATGGGATCAGTCTTGTCCGATAAAATTAAGATGATTAGGTTTTATGAAAGTTGTGTGATCAGCTGTGTTCGACACTAATAAAACATGATATGAGAGAAATGTTAAGAAGTACTGATGGATCAGTCATTTACAGTCCACAAGGAAAGCGGCATTAAGTAATCAGCAAAGAGCATAAGCATATTCCTTCTCAGGTGGACATGCATAAAATATAAGGATGAGCCTACAATCGTTGCTCTGGAAGAACTAGACAGAATGCCCAATGTATTCGATGTGAGAAAGGAAAATATGGTGTACTAATGTAACACAAATATATTAATTTTTGAAAGTTTAAGGACTAGAAAAAGACTAATCAGGTATGGGTAACAGCATTTAAAAAAACCTCTGGTCCCATATACTTACTTTATCAATTATAAGCTTATTGAAAGAACCTGCAATCTAATCAAAATTTGACAGTATAATGGATAATGAGAATTACTTATTAATAAGAAGAAAAACTTCAACAGAAAAAATGACAGAGATTTCGATCACCGAAATGTCATGTGTAAATACTCAATTTATTTGGCTAGTTACCCGAAAACATTATATTAATTCTCAATGCTGAGAAAAACCATGTTCTTATGTAAGAATTCTTATCCTTGTCTTAACAATGGCTTTCAGTTTTTATTTAAAAAGGAGAGGAAAAGAAAAGACAAATTCAAAAATTATAATCGAAATAGATCAATATAAATTTATGTCTTTATTTTCGCAGTCAACAGAGGTAGACTGGTAGTTGTTAATAATCATTATTTGTGTTTTGATAAACAATAAGCACAAGTACAAAGTTTGCAAACCAGATGATGTCCGATTTATTGGCTGTATCAAGTGGATGTCAGGAAACTGATTCAAAAAGGTAAGAATCAATTTTCTAACACAAAATGCATTTCAATTGAAAATGCTGTTAAACTGAGGTGTTTTAACTTCAATTACTGCTAAAAAATGCCAGTTTGCCCATTTCTTCCTCTTATATTAATTTATTTCAAATTTCTTTCTATGAAGACTTAAGTGTATTATTCTGTTTGCTACAACTACATAAGGTTGGTAGTTAAAATGATTAAAAGCAAAAAAATTAAACCAAAATTTGATAAATTTTTGGGGTGAGCAAAGTTTCTGGACTTCTCACTAATGTCGGAGTAATTTTTTTAAACTTTCTTTGTCAGATTGTGTGTTTCTGAAGTTCTGAAATGAAAAAAATTAAATTAAATTGATGGTAAAGATGAACTGTATTTAGAAATAGATGTAAATAATACTGTATTTTTAAGTTTAGTATTAGTACATAAATTTATCCAACGTAACAACTGTGAGTGCTTTTTGATGTTTACTTTAATGGGTCTAAACTTAATTGGGAAACTCTGCACCTTAATATAAATTTGGTTTTTAAAGCCTTTTATACTTAAACTATTATTAAAATGTTCTACAATATATGTCTTGCAGCATACAACAAAAGAAACTAACCTCCATTTTCACCATGTAAGTTGGGTCTGGTGTGGACTGAGGAGTTGAGGTGGCTCTTGGAGAGGGACAGATCCACATCCAAAAATGTGATCTGGGTGTGGAATTAGGTTCATGCGAAATTAATTAAAGGTTATTAAAGGTATTAAGATCATTCGAAAAATTTAGAAGGGTGATTTCCCCATGTATTTGGATCATAAAAATATCATCGATGAACCTGAGCCTGAGGGGTTTGAGGGGATGTTCTCCAAAAATATCTGTTCCAGGCTGCTCATGATGAGTTTAGCATGTGCCCATGGCAGTGCCATGGGTTTGGTGGTACATATTGCCTTCAAAGAAGTAGTTGTTAAGTATCAATTCAGCCAAGGTGGTGAGGAAAGAGGCCGTGGCAATGTGGAATGTGTGTGTACAGTGATGTGACGTCAATTGTTAACAGGATGGAGTTGAAAGGAAGTGGTGTGGCCATAGGAGAAAGTGTGAAAGGGAATGTCCTCGATATGGGAGGGTGAGCTGACAGATTATAGGTTGTAGGTCTACCAATGCAGAGATTCGTCCAGTCAGAGAATCACAAGCCACACAAAGTGGGGCATCCCAGATTGCCAGGCTTATGGATTTTCGGAAAGCGTTAAAGGGTAGGTGTACATGGGTTTTTAGGAGTAAGAAGAGAAATTGACTGTGGGTGAGACCTTGGAGAAACCCATTGAACTGTACATATTCCAGTACTTTTTGTTGACAGCAGGTGTGGGATCTTCACTGAGATGTCAGTAAGTGATGGCATTTAATAACTGATGAAGTGCTGCAGCCAAATAGTCACTGTGATTCATAACTACTGTGGTTGAGCCCTTGTCCACAGGAAGAATGATAAGGTCTTGGTTAGGTGAAAGTTTTTTCCTGGCATGGATTTCAGCTGACAGAGATTGTTAGTGTTCACCAAGCATTTCAGGAAACCTGGAGAAGCCAAACTGGTGGATAAGAATTCTTCAAAAATTTGTATGGCATGGTTCTGGGGAAAAAGTGTGAACTTGGTTTGAATTTTTGGAGACTGGGTTCCAAATAGTCCTGATGGCAAAATGGTGACGCCAGTAGAGTGTTTGGAAGAATGAAAGAAAGTCATGCACTTAGTTGATATGGTCAAATGTAGAGGTAGGTGAAAAGGTAAACCCTTTGGAGATTATGGAGAGTTATGGTTAAGATAGTGGTCAAGAGGACAAGTTTCAACACACACATTCCACATTGTCGTGGCCTCAGTACCATGGAACATTTTCTGGATCAGTGCCCTCTGAACAGTCGCCCCAGCACATCTTTCCTCACTACCTTGGCTGAATTATACTGAACAACTACTACTTCTCCTTTAAAGGCAATACTTGCCACCAAACCCTAAATAACCTCTTCATGGGCCACCTGGAACAGACATTTTTGGAGAACTTCCCAATGAAACCCCTCATGTGGCTTAAGTGTGTAGATTATATCTGGACACATAGAGAAATCACCCTTCTAATTTTTCTGAAAGATCTTAATACCATAAATAACTTACTGAATTTCACATGTACCTACTCCCATACCAAGATCACATTGTTCGATGTGGATCTGTCAATCTCCAATGACCACCTCAGCTCCTTGGTCTACATCAAACCCACTAACTTACAGCAGTACCTCCGTTTCGACAGTTGCCATTCCTATCATTCCAAACATTCCCTCCCTACAGTCTTGGCATTCGGGGCGTCGTATAAGCTCCAACCAGAGATACCTTAACCTTTCCTACCGGCTATTGGAAATAAAGGGAAATTTATAATTTCAATTATATATTTGTATAAAGGTACTTGAAATTAAACACATATTTTTTCAAATTTTTTTTGGAACTCTAAGTGCTAATTACTAAGCCGGTACTTATAAGTACCGTCAGGGACTTTGTGTATCACAGGATGTACAGAAATAGCAATTGAAATCAATTATGTTCATATTGGTATGAAATGTTTGCCTCATGATATTAAAAAAAAAAAAAACTTTTTTGCTCATTCAGACACAAAAGACATTGCAGTGCAACATTTGGAATGATGTTTTGACTGTATTTTCTTCATTCTACATACTTCACATCTTCATCTGATTTTTACAATTTAGGGACAGTGTATACCTCTGTTTCCCAATCTTACATCTCTCATTGTGGAATAGTATGACTTGTGTTGTTTGAATGGATGAGGGCTTGGTGAAATATATATAGATGACCTTTTCTTCTTACCGATATCCTTCATAGTCATCATACCTTGTGCAAAGGATCTTCTAAAAAATTTTACAGACTTTTTTCAAATATCGGACCATTTATGTTATAGGCATTGACAAATACAACATCCAGAATTCCCAAAAACAATCTTTACCATGATTTCGGTAATCTTCTGTCAGCATTGCACAAAGTCATCAGCTGATCAGCAGTATCAACCCCACACATGAAGGTATTGTAGTCCTTGACGACTCCTGAGTCCTGAGCATGAAATTGTCGACTTCAATCCATCTTTTTCTTTGCATATAACTAGTGGTGTAACAACAGGGTGGCAGGATGGGCAAAATGCTACGGGACCTACTGCCGGAGGTGGCCCCCGATGACCGGCCAGAGAGGCCCTCTGGTCCAAGATCCACCAGGTCACCAATCCAACCCGAGAGATCTGTTGAAGTTGCCATTGACCCCAACCAGTGTAGTGGAGTTTCACCGCTGCCATGAAAATTTGATACTAAATGTATGACCTTTTTATCCTTCCATTTCCAGTAGCAAATACCTAGGTTTGTAAATTCATTGTCACAATCTCCTCTTTTTAGTTTTCCATCAGCAGATTGTTAGAAAGTCCCTTGCAGTAGGGTCTGATTCTCCCACAAACAAAAGTTGTTTCAGTTTTTTAATAATGAAACTGATGAAAAATAATGATAATACTAGATAACATCGTCATTGCTCCATTTTTTCAGTCAATTCTAAGACCACTCTTTGACCTAATGAGTAATCTGAGAACATTCCAGTCATTTCTTCATTTTTGCCTTGATAAATTATAAACTTCTAAGAGAAGAGCTGATAAATTATAAACTTCTAAGAGAAGAGCTTCAATCAGAGCGTATTTCATAAAAATATCCATTTAAAATATCTAAAACAATGATAAAACCAACTGTATACTTGCTAAATCTATTGACCAATAATCTGTATAAAACTACCCATAACTCCTGACGGTACTTGTAAGTCCACGTTGGTTTTTCTAGAATATTTAGTAAAGAACCAGAAAAACATATTTTATAGGTAAAAAATATATGGTTAAATGTTCAAACTAAAAAAGTAATAACAGAATTTGACACTTACCAAGTAAATTATCATAAAAAAATTCATTGTAATTGACCACTTGTTACTCTGGTCAGTATGCTGTCAAGCCCCAAATTAGAAAATTAATTTCTTGGCAATTTCAAGCAGAATTTAAAAATAAATGTTGTCATTGTCTGACTTAATCATACAACAATACATCAACAGGCTTAACAATGCAGTGGACACTGGTATTGTTGAATTATATGGTGGTAAATACAGTGGTACTTATAAGTACCAGTCAGGGAGGAAAGGGTTAATGGGGTATTCAAACAACATCTCACAAGCATTGGTATCCCGCAACTACCTCCCAGCTTGGTTACCAAGTAACTATCACGAGCCACATTATAGCCTGATCAGCTATTGAGTGTCCAAACCCCCCAAAACTATAATACAATCCTGGTCACACAATGTTTCCCTGGCCTTGAATCCATCAGTAAAATCCTTCATAAGGGAAATTATTTCCTGCTAACCTGCCCAAAAATCCTCCCTGGTCCTACCAAAATTTATTTCAGCAGATCTTCCAACCTCAGCCAACTCCTAGTCCACAAGTCACCCCAACAGACAGCCCTAAAGCTCTTTCTCATGCAATAGACCCCACTGTAAGACGTGCAACATATACCCTTGTCTCCACCACTTTCACCAACCCCATCACTGGTGAGAGCTTTCTCATCATAGGACACGCCACCTGTGAAACCACCCATGTAATATACTAGCTAACCTGGCCTCCTATACAGGTTTGACTACAAATCCATTAGCCATAAGAATGAATAGTCACTGACAGACAGGATTCACTCGGAATCCTAGAACATTCAGTATCTGTCCATGCCATCTCCCATGAGACCAATAATTTTAATTCTTGTTTCATAGTGTGTGCTATCCGAGTCTTCACAAACAGCAGCAGCTCCTCTGAACTCAGAAGATGGGAACTTGCCTATCAATACCAAACTGGGGCACAAGGCAACTTCCGGGTCTCAATTTAAGATAATACCCAGTCAGTACTTTTCCTTCCCTTAACCTCTCCTTGCTTCCATCTAAATTGAACCACCACATACCAGAGGTGATTTTTAATTGCAAAGATTCTTTGATTTTTATTTACTTATTTATTTATTTTTGCTTACTCAGATAAATGTTGTGAATACTTTACTGTATTATTTTGCTCTTTCCACAACATTTTGTATCGCTCGCCTACTAGCTTGATTTCACTATCCCCCTCTCCCTGTCCTTAAGTTTGCAATTACCCCCATCATGTTCCGGACTAACAGTTATTCCATGAGACAGTCTCAACAACACCCACCGTGCATAATGTTCTCCTATTGACAAAGGCCCAAGACCCAAAATGTCCTATGTTATTTGTGTTCTTGTCTTTCTTATGTGTTCACACCATGCAACCATCATCTAAGGCAATCATTTCACTACTTTTATATACACACACACACACACAGGAACATGTAACTGAGCTTGCACAAGTGAGTGGGCAAGGGAACATCAGAAATATTAACTGTGGGATATAAATTAATCAAAATAACATAAAAGGGGGACATTACATGTTCCAGTCAGATATTTTCAAAAATTTCCAATGGTACATGATTTTCTGATCAAATCTCCCAGTGCACTATCTGTTAGGCAATGAAAAATAAGGAATCACATAAATAGTAACCATCATTTACCACAGATGGAGGCAGGATGGCTGTGATGAAAAAAAAATATGTATACACTTTATAATATTTTGGTATAAATCTTAATTATGTTAAGAGGTGAGACATATGAGAATGGCATCAGATGAGTACTCTTTGTCTCACAATATGACTGACGCCAGAGGTAAACGAGACCAGAAAAAGAGGAGTGGGGTTGGAAACAATCAACAATTACAGGAAAGTATAATCTCTGGAAGAGCCATACAAAGTAATTAATTAAAACAAAATAGAAAAACTGTGACAGAAAATATTGCATAAAAATATATAAATAAATATTATTAAAATAACTGATCTATTTACTACTGAAGTTTTACTGGACATTAAGGCCAGGGCCCCTGATGTCAAGGATATGTTGGTAGGCTAGTTCTGATGTACCGAATTCAGAAGGATTAGTAGCATCAAGAAAACTCAACAGCTCTCACTGTGAACCATTTATCGAAGTTTGTCAGAGTTGTGGAAACTGGCGTAAAAGTTGCCAGAGTTGTGAAAACTGGCATAAGTTGCCAATGGATGGTCTAGGTTGCCAGAAAAAATATATGCATGTGGCCATTCATCCAGAAGGATAGTTTGATGAGGCCTATGTAAGAAGCAATGCAGTGAAGTCAAGTAAGATGGTAAATGAGATAAACAGTTGTGCAAGTGGTATGTCAACTAGTTGATAAAGATTCCTTTATGTTAGGATTGGAATAGATAATGGTGACTGGATGTATGCTGCAAGTTTTGCGGAGAGGTTTATTGCAAGGATAGTCTAGGAGACTCGGAAAGTGACTATCTGTGGACCAAGATGTTTTTAAGATTGGGTAGTTTGTTTAAACAACTGAAGTGGGCAGAATTTTGGGAAGAAGGATATGTATCCTGGGGAAGGAATGTAGGATGTCATGCCCAAGGTGAATGATATTGTTAATGGAATTGGGTGATGAATAAAAGGCTGCAGTCCACTTTTAGTGGTGCATAACAGAAATAGTTGTGTCAGTGATAGCATGATAAACTTGTTTTTGCAAACTATCAGTGAGAAAGCAGTGGGAAATGAGGGGCTGTTTTAGAAAAAGAGATTATTGATCAGATCAGATGTAAATGACATGAATTTTAAGGCTATATGGAAGCGAACATATTTCATGTGGAAGGGCTGGAAACTATTAAAGTGTAGTTATTACTGTAAATTTGGTTTGCACAGTGGTGTAAAGGTCACACTGTAGTAGGAAAATTTCCACACCAAGGAAAGTGATATGTATGGCATTACATCTATATGAAGTTGAAAGAATGGCTATTTTTAAGGGAACTGAATAAGTCTAGGAGGTGGGTCCAGATCACACATACATCATCTATGTATCTGAACCATATAAGGGAGATGAGTGGGATTTTGTTCACGAACTGTTTCTCCTGATGACTCAGGAAGAGGTTGGAATTAGATGGGGGCATATGGGTACCCATGACAGTGATGCTTACCTGATGATAAACTTGGGAGTTGAAGGAGTAGCTTTTGAAGAGGATGAAGTGTTAAGAATGTGCAAAAGGATGTTAGGGTGGCTGAGCAGGTAGTTAATATCTAGGAAATGTTCAAGGGAACTGAGGATCTGACAGTGAGGGGGGAGGGGGGAGGGGGCGCTTTACACCTTGTCAAGGACATAAGAGCAGAAAAGGCCTGGAAGCAAGGAACGGTACATGATTCAGCCATAGCATTGTACAGGAACGATCTTGGCATTTGCATTAAGTCAAGAAACCATTGAAAACTAAAACCTCAATGGCTGGATGGGAATTCAAACCTCCCAACTGTGAGACCAAAGTTATTTGAACCCATACCTACTGGAAGGGGAAAGAAAAAAGGGGGGGGGGACAAAATTCTTGTTTCTGGACAGTTCTCTCATGGCTCGGGTTTCAATAGGGCTTATTGAAGGGGGGAATGGAGTATGGGAAAGATAGTGAGGACAGGGTAGATAAAGGAACTAAGGAAATAACTCATAAAGTACAGAAGTTGATTAATATGACTGTGAATGTATTATCAATAAGAAGAGGAAAAGTAAAAGATAATTAATAATTAATTATATTACAGGAATTGTACAAATTGACAAAGAGCTTTGAGGATGATGTCGACTAACCAGCAAAGAGTAAAAACAATTAACGAAAAGACAAAACAGATGAAAAAGTCTGACTTACTATGAATATGGTTAAGAATTATGATAGAAATGGGATCAGTCTTGTCCGATAAAATTAAGATGATTAGGTTTTATGAAAGTTGTGTGATCAGCTGTGTTCGACACTAATAAAACATGATATGAGAGAAATGTTAAGAAGTACTGATGGATCAGTCATTTACAGTCCACAAGGAAAGCGGCATTAAGTAATCAGCAAAGAGCATAAGCATATTCCTTCTCAGGTGGACATGCATAAAATATAAGGATGAGCCTACAATCGTTGCTCTGGAAGAACTAGACAGAATGCCCAATGTATTCGATGTGAGAAAGGAAAATATGGTGTACTAATGTAACACAAAATATATTAATTTTTGAAAGTTTAAGGACTAGAAAAAGACTAATCAGGTATGGGTAACAGCATTTAAAAAAACCTCTGGTCCCATATACTTACTTTATCAATTATAAGCTTATTGAAAAGAACCTGCAATCTAATCAAAATTTGACAGTATAATGGATAATGAGAATTACTTATTAATAAGAAGAAAAACTTCAACAGAAAATAATGACAGAGATTTCGATCACCGAAATGTCATGTGTAAATACTCAATTTATTTGGCTAGTTACCCGAAAACATTATATTAATTCTCAATGCTGAGAAAAACCATGTTCTTATGTAAGAATTCTTATCCTTGTCTTAACAATGGCTTTCAGGCAAATGTAATATGACAGTTTTTATTTAAAAAGGAGAGGAAAAGAAAAGACAAATTCAAAAATTATAATCGAAATAGATCAATATAAATTTATGTGAAGAAAGTGATAGTGAAAAGAAAAAATTGATAGCTTTCTGTAATAATTAAGTTTCTTTTGTGAATTACAAACTGAAGAAATCATGCAACCAGATGTTGTCCGATTTATTGGCTGTATCAAGTGGATGTCAGGAAACTGATTCAAAAAAGGTAAGAATCAATTTTCTAACACAAAATGCATTTCAATTGAAAATGCTGTTAAACTGAGGTGTTTTAACTTCAATTACTGCTAAAAATGCCAGTTTTGCCCATTTCTTCCTCTTATATTAATTTATTTCAAATTTCTTTCTATGAAGACTTAAGTGTATTATTCTGTTTGCTACAACTACATAAGGTTGGTAGTTAAAATGATTAAAAGCAAAAAAATTAAACCAAAATTTGATAAATTTTTGGGGTGAGCAAAGTTTCTGGACTTCTCACTAATGTCGGAGTAATTTTTTTTAAACTTTCTTTGTCAGATTGTGTGTTTCTGAAGTTCTGAAATGAAAAAAATTAAATTAAATTGATGGTAAAGATGAAACTGTATTTAGAAATAGATGTAAATAATACTGTATTTTTAAGTTTAGTATTAGTACATAAATTTATCCAACGTAACAACTGTGAGTGCTTTTTGATGTTTACTTTAATGGGTCTAAACTTAATTGGGAAACTCTGCACCTTAATATAAATTTGGTTTTTAAAGCCTTTTATACTTAAACTATTATTAAAATGTTCTACAATATATGTCTTGCAGCATACAACAAAAGAAACTAACCTCCATTTTCACCATGTAAGTTGGGTCTGGTGTGGACTGAGGAGTTGAGGTGGCTCTTGGAGAGGGACAGATCCACATCCAAAAATGTGATCTGGGTGTGGAATTAGGTTCATGCGAAATTAATTAAAGGTTATTAAAGGTATTAAGATCATTCGAAAAATTTAGAAGGGTGATTTCCCCATGTATTTGGATCATAAAAATATCATCGATGAACCTGAGCCTGAGGGGTTTGAGGGGATGTTCTCCAAAAATATCTGTTCCAGGCTGCTCATGATGAGTTTAGCATGTGCCCATGGCAGTGCCATGGGTTTGGTGGTACATATTGCCTTCAAAGAAGTAGTTGTTAAGTATCAATTCAGCCAAGGTGGTGAGGAAAGAGGCCGTGGCAATGTGGAATGTGTGTGTACAGTGATGTGACGTCAATTGTTAACAGGATGGAGTTGAAAGGAAGTGGTGTGGCCATAGGAGAAAGTGTGAAAGGGAATGTCCTCGATATGGGAGGGTGAGCTGACAGATTATAGGTTGTAGGTCTACCAATGCAGAGATTCGTCCAGTCAGAGAATCACAAGCCACACAAAGTGGGGCATCCCAGATTGCCAGGCTTATGGATTTTCGGAAAGCGTTAAAGGGTAGGTGTACATGGGTTTTTAGGAGTAAGAAGAGAAATTGACTGTGGGTGAGACCTTGGAGAAACCCATTGAACTGTACATATTCCAGTACTTTTTGTTGACAGCAGGTGTGGGATCTTCACTGAGATGTCAGTAAGTGATGGCATTTAATAACTGATGAAGTGCTGCAGCCAAATAGTCACTGTGATTCATAACTACTGTGGTTGAGCCCTTGTCCACAGGAAGAATGATAAGGTCTTGGTTAGGTGAAAGTTTTTTCCTGGCATGGATTTCAGCTGACAGAGATTGTTAGTGTTCACCAAGCATTTCAGGAAACCTGGAGAAGCCAAACTGGTGGATAAGAATTCTTCAAAAATTTGTATGGCATGGTTCTGGGGAAAAAGTGTGAACTTGGTTTGAATTTTTGGAGACTGGGTTCCAAATAGTCCTGATGGCAAAATGGTGACGCCAGTAGAGTGTTTGGAAGAATGAAAGAAAGTCATGCACTTAGTTGATATGGTCAAATGTAGAGGTAGGTGAAAAGGTAAACCCTTTGGAGATTATGGAGAGTTATGGTTAAGATAGTGGTCAAGAGGACAAGTTTCAACACACACATTCCACATTGTCGTGGCCTCAGTACCATGGAACATTTTCTGGATCAGTGCCCTCTGAACAGTCGCCCCAGCACATCTTTCCTCACTACCTTGGCTGAATTATACTGAACAACTACTACTTCTCCTTTAAAGGCAATACTTGCCACCAAACCCTAAATAACCTCTTCATGGGCCACCTGGAACAGACATTTTGGAGAACTTCCCAATGAAACCCCTCATGTGGCTTAAGTGTGTAGATTATATCTGGACACATAGAGAAATCACCCTTCTAATTTTTCTGAAAGATCTTAATACCATAAATAACTTACTGAATTTCACATGTACCTACTCCCATACCAAGATCACATTGTTCGATGTGGATCTGTCAATCTCCAATGACCACCTCAGCTCCTTGGTCTACATCAAACCCACTAACTTACAGCAGTACCTCCGTTTCGACAGTTGCCATTCCTATCATTCCAAACATTCCCTCCCCTACAGTCTTGGCATTCGGGGCGTCGTATAAGCTCCAACCAGAGATACCTTAACCTTTTCCTACCGGCTATTGGAAATAAAGGGAAATTTATAATTTCAATTATATATTTGTATAAAGGTACTTGATATTAAACACACATATTTTTCTCAAATTTTTTTTGGAACTCTAAGTGCTAATTACTAAGCAGGTACTTATAAGTACCGTCAGGGACTTTGTGTATCACAGGATGTACAGAAATAGCAATTGAAACCAATTATGTTCATATTGGTATGAAATGTTTGCCTCATGATATTAAAAAAAAAAAAAAAAAAACACAATTATTTTTGCTCATTCAGACGAAAAAGACATTGCAGTGCAACATTTGTAATGATGTTTTGACTGTATTTTCTTCATTCTACATACTTCACATCTTCATCTGATTTTTACAATTTAGGGACACTGTATACCTCTGTTTCCCAATCTTTCATCTCTCATTGTGGAATAGTATGACTTGTGTTGTTTGAATGGATGAGGGATTGGTGAAATATATACAGATGACCTTTTCTTCTTACTGATATCCTTCATAGTCATCATACCTTGTGCAAAGGATGTTCTAAAAAATTTTACAGACTTTTTTCAAATATCGGACCATTTATGTTATAGGCATTGACAAATACAACATCCAGCATTCCCAAAAACAATCTTTACCATGATTTCGGTAATCTTCTGTCAGCATTGCACAAAGTCATCAGCTGATCAGCAGTATCAACCCCACACATGAAGGTATTGTAGTCCTCGACGACTCCTGAGTCCTGAGCATGAAATTGTCGACTTCAATCCATCTTTTTCTTTGCATATAACTAGTGGTGTAACAACAGGGTGGCAGGATGGGCATAAATGATACGGGACCTACTGCCGGAGGTGGCCCCTGATGACCGGCCAGAGAGGCCCTCTGGTCCAAGATCCACCAGGTCACCAATCCAACCCGAGAGATCTGTTGAAGTTGCCATTGACCCCTACCAGTGTAGTGGAGTTTCACCGCTGCCATAAAAATTGGATACTAAATGTATGACCTTTTTATCCTTCCATTTCCAGTATCAAATACCTAGGTTTGTAAATTCATTGTCACAATCTCCTCTTTTTAGTTTTCCATCAGCATATTGTTAGAAAGTCCCTTGCAGTAGGGTCTGATTCTCCCACAAACAAAAGTTGTTTCAGTTTTTTAATGATGAAACTGATGAAAAATAATGATAATACTAGATAACATCGTCACTGTTCCATTTTTTCAGTCAATTCTAAGACCACTCTTTGATCTAATGAGTAATCTTAGAACATTCCAGTCATTTCTTCATTTTTGCCTTGATAAATTATAAACTTCTAAGAGAAGAGCTGATAAATTATAAACTTCTAAGAGAAGAACTTCAATCAGAGCGTATTTCATAAAAATATCAATTTAAAAATATCTAAAAGAATGATAAAACCAATTGTATACTTGCTAAATCTATTGACCAATAATCTGTATAAAACTACCCATAACTCCCTGACGGTACTTGTAAGTCCACGTTGGTTTTTCTAGAATATTTAGTAAAGAAACCAGAAAAACATATTTTATAGGTAAAAAATATATGGTTAAATGTTCAAACTAAAAAAGTAATAACAGAATTTGACACTTACCAAGTAAATTATCATAAAAAAATTCATTGTAATTGACCACTTGTTACTCTGGTCAGTATGCTGTCAAGCCCCAAATTAGAAAATTAATTTCTTGGCAATTTCAAGCAGAATTTAAAAATAAATGTTGTCATTGTCTGACTTAATCATACAACAATACATCAACAGGCTTAACAATGCAGTGGACACTGGTATTGTTGAATTATATGGTGGTAAATACAGTGGTACTTATAAGTACCGTCAGGGAGGAAAGGGTTAATGGGGTATTCAAACAACATCTCACAAGCATTGGTATCCCGCAACTACCTCCCAGCTTTGGTTACCAAGTAACTATCACGAGCCACATTATAGCCTGATCAGCCTATTGAGTGTCCAAACCCCCCAAAACTATAATACAATCCTGGTCACACAATGTTTCCCTGGCCTTGAATCCATCAGTAAAATCCTTCATAAGGGAAATTATTTCCTGCTAACCTGCCCAAAAATCCTCCCTGGTCCTACCAAAATTTATTTCAGCAGATCTTCCAACCTCAGCCAACTCCTAGTCCACAAGTCACCCCAACAGACAGCCCTAAAGCTCTTTCTCATGCAATAGACCCCACTGTAAGACGTGCAACATATACCCTTGTCTCCACCACTTTCACCAACCCCATCACTGGTGAGAGCTTTCTCATCATAGGACACGCCACCTGTGAAACCACCCATGTAATATACTAGCTAACCTGGCCTCCTATACAGGTTTGACTACAAATCCATTAGCCATAAGAATGAATAGTCACTGACAGACAGGATTCACTCGGAATCCTAAACATACAGTATCTGTCCATGCCATCTCCCATGAGACCAATAATTTTAATTCTTGTTTCATAGTGTGTGCTATCCGAGTCTTCACAAACAGCAGCAGCTCCTCTGAACTCAGAAGATGGGAACTTGCCTATCAATACAAACTGGGCACAAGGCAACTTCCGGGTCTCAATTTAAGATAATACCCAGTCAGTACTTTTCCTTCCCTTTAACCTCTCCTTGCTTCCATCTAAATTGAACCACCACATACCAGAGGTGATTTTTAATTGCAAAGATTCTTTGATTTTTTATTTACTTATTTATTTATTTTTGCTTACTCAGATAAATGTTGTGAATACTTTACTGTATTATTTTGCTCTTTCCACAACATTTTGTATCGCTCGCCTACTAGCTTGATTTCACTATCCCCCTCTCCCTGTCCTTAGTTTGCAATTACCCCCATCATGTTCCGGACTAACAGTTATTCCATGAGACAGTCTCCAACAACACCCACCGTGCATAATGTTCTCCTATTGACAAAGGCCCAAGACCCAAAATGTCTATGTTATTTGTGTTCTTGTCTTTCTTATGTGTTCACACCATGCAACCATCATCTAAGGCAATCATTTCACTACTTTTATATACACACACACACACACAGGAACATGTAACTGAGCTTGCACAAGTGGAGTGGGCAAGGGAACATCAGAAATATTAACTGTGGGATATAAATTAATCAAAATAACATAAAAGGGGGACATTACATGTTCCAGTCAGATATTTTCAAAAATTTCCAATGGTACATGATTTTCTGATCAAATCTCCCAGTGCACTATCTGTTAGGCAATGAAAATAAGGAATCACATAAATAGTAACCATCATTTACCACAGATGGAGGCAGGATGGCTGTGATGAACAAACAAATATATACACTTTATAATATTTTGGTATAAATCTTAATTATGTTAAGAGGTGAGACATATGAGAATGGCATCAGATGAGTACTCTTTGTCTCACAATATGACTGACGCCAGAGGTAAACGAGACCAGAAAAAGAGGAGTGGGGGTTGGAAACAATCAACAATTACAGGAAAGTATAATCTCTGGAAGAGCCATACAAAGTAATTAATTAAAACAAAATAGAAAAACTGTGACAGAAAATATTGCATAAAATATATAAATAAATATTATTAAAATAACTGATCTATTTACTACGAAGTTTTACTGGACATTAAGGCCAGGGCCCCTGATGTCAAGGATATGTTGGTAGGCTAGTTCTGATGTACCGAATTCAGAAGGATTAGTAGCATCAAGAAAACTCAACAGCTCTCACTGTGAACCATTTATCGAAGTTGTCAGAGTTGTGGAAACTGGCGTAAAAGTTGCCAGAGTTGTGAAAACTGGCATAAGTTGCCAATGGATGGTCTAGGTTGCCAGAAAAAATATATGCATGTGGCCATTCATCCAGAAGGATAGTTTGATGAGGCCTATGTAAGAAGCAATGCAGTGAAGTCAAGTAAGATGGTAAATGAGATAAACAGTTGTGCAAGTGGTATGTCAACTAGTTGATAAAGATTCCTTTATGTTAGGATTGGAATAGATAATGGTGACTGGATGTATGCTGCAAGTTTTGCGGAGAGGTTTATTGCAAGGATAGTCTAGGAGACTCGGAAAGTGACTATCTGTGGACCAAGATGTTTTTAAGATTGGGTAGTTTGTTTAAACAACTGAAGTGGGCAGAATTTTGGGAAGAAGGATATGTATCCTGGGGAAGGAATGTAGGATGTCATGCCCAAGGTGAATGATATTGTTAATGGAATTGGGTGATGAATAAAAGGCTGCAGTCCACTTTTAGTGGTGCATAACAGAAATAGTTGTGTCAGTGATAGCATGATAAACTTGTTTTTGCAAACTATCAGTGAGAAAGCAGTGGGAAATGAGGGGCTGTTTTAGAAAAAGAGATTATTGATCAGATCAGATGTAAATGACATGAATTTTAAGGCTATATGGAAGCGAACATATTTCATGTGGAAGGGCTGGAAACTATTAAAGTGTAGTTATTACTGTAAATTTGGTTTGCACAGTGGTGTAAAGGTCACACTGTAGTAGGAAAATTTCCACACCAAGGAAAGTGATATGTATGGCATTACATCTATATGAAGTTGAAAGAATGGCTATTTTTAAGGGAACTGAATAAGTCTAGGAGGTGGGTCCAGATCACACATACATCATCTATGTATCTGAACCATATAAGGGAGATGAGTGGGATTTTGTTCACGAACTGTTTCTCCTGATGACTCAGGAAGAGGTTGGAATTAGATGGGGGCATATGGGTACCCATGACAGTGATGCTTACCTGATGATAAACTTGGGAGTTGAAGGAGTAGCTTTTGAAGAGGATGAAGTGTTAAGAATGTGCAAAAGGATGTTAGGGTGGCTGAGCAGGTAGTTAATATCTGGGAAATGTTCAAGGGAACTGAGGATCTGACAGTGAGGGGGGAGGGGGGAGGGGGCGCTTTACACCTTGTCAAGGACATAAGAGCAGAAAAGGCCTGGAAGCAAGGAACGGTACATGATTCAGCCATAGCATTGTACAGGAACGATCTTGGCATTTGCATTAAGTCAAGAAACCATTGAAAACTAAAACCTCAATGGCTGGATGGGAATTCAAACCTCCCAACTGTGAGGCCAAAGTTATTTGAACCCATACCTACTGGAAGGGGAAAGAAAAAAAGGGGGGGGGGCAAAATTCTTGTTTCTGGACAGTTCTCTCATGGCTCGGGTTTCAATAGGGCTTATTGAAGGGGGGAATGGAGTATGGGAAAGATAGTGAGGACAGGGTAGATAAAGGAACTAAGGAAATAACTCATAAAGTACAGAAGTTGATTAATATGACTGTGAATGTATTATCAATAAGAAGAGGAAAAGTAAAAGATAATTAATAATTAATTATATTACAGGAATTGTACAAATTGACAAAGAGCTTTGAGGATGATGTCGACTAACCAGCAAAGAGTAAAAACAATTAACGAAAAGACAAAACAGATGAAAAAGTCTGACTTACTATGAATATGGTTAAGAATTATGATAGAAATGGGATCAGTCTTGTCCGATAAAATTAAGATGATTAGGTTTTATGAAAGTTGTGTGATCAGCTGTGTTCGACACTAATAAAACATGATATGAGAGAAATGTTAAGAAGTACTGATGGATCAGTCATTTACAGTCCACAAGGAAAGCGGCATTAAGTAATCAGCAAAGAGCATAAGCATATTCCTTCTCAGGTGGACATGCATAAAATATAAGGATGAGCCTACAATCGTTGCTCTGGAAGAACTAGACAGAATGCCCAATGTATTCGATGTGAGAAAGGAAAATATGGTGTACTAATGTAACACAAAATATATTAATTTTTGAAAGTTTAAGGACTAGAAAAAGACTAATCAGGTATGGGTAACAGCATTTAAAAAAACCTCTGGTCCCATATACTTACTTTATCAATTATAAGCTTATTGAAAAGAACCTGCAATCTAATCAAAATTTGACAGTATAATGGATAATGAGAATTACTTATTAATAAGAAGAAAAACTTCAACAGAAAATAATGACAGAGATTTCGATCACCGAAATGTCATGTGTAAATACTCAATTTATTTGGCTAGTTACCCGAAAACATTATATTAATTCTCAATGCTGAGAAAAACCATGTTCTTATGTAAGAATTCTTATCCTTGTCTTAACAATGGCTTTCAGGCAAATGTAATATGACAGTTTTTATTTAAAAAGGAGAGGAAAAGAAAAGACAAATCCTAAAATTATAATCGAAATAGATCAATATAAATTTATGTGAAGAAAGTGATAGTGAAAAGAAAAAATTGATAGCTTTCTGTAATTAATTAAGTTTCTTTTGTGAATTACAAACTGAAGAAATCATGATCCATGAACTTTTCACATCTTTGATTAATGAACAGATTTATAATACATGTAGCAAAGATCCGAAGATAATTTTGTTAAGTATCTTTGGTTTACTTAATGTAATTTCTATTGATTTCTGTTATTTTTATGTCTGATATGAGATAAAAGGAGTTTAATGGAGGGTTTATAACATATCTATGGTATGATATTGGAAGAAAATAATTTAAAATATTTGTTTTACAATATTTCTATTCAACATTAAAGCACAGATTTTCCTGAGGTGAAGTATTGTGTGTCATGGTTTGAACCAATCAAATGAATTTTAAATACCTTTCTCATTTCATTGTTGTTTTTGTTAGACAAACAGTAAATTATGTTTCCTTTTGTCATGGTAAAATGCAATTAAAAAATATAATACACAAACACAAAAAATATTTGGATCAGCCCGTTTTTCAAGAAAATAGAAACATGTAACTGAGCTTGCGCAAGCACCTATGTCAATACAGCCACATTGACCACAGGCATATTATAACAAGACTGCTATGTCACAGTCGTACAATGTTATAAATAGCAACAATAATTCATATTGATAGGAGGGCTGGAATATTTTGCTCGTAAGTATTTTCGCTATAAGTCTGGAGGTGGGTAGCAACATATTTCTCAATAGGGAGGGAAAGCTCGCTTATCTGCAGCAGGTATCGCCTAACTGACCCTTCTCCGGTCAAGTGGATAATTTGGCTGGACGATCTATTGTGCCGTACGCTAATGGAAAAATTTGGTGGTAGAAGCAATACTCGGAGAAGGTCGGATATTTTAGGGGTGAGGCAGTTATGGTAGATCCAAGTGTGAATTACGTGGCTGTGAACTCCCAATGAACGGGCATGTTACAAAATAATAACGAGCTGTTTGGTGTTCTGGGTCCACATCACCTATGAGCCCACGGATTGGATTTCGACGGTGTTGGAAGGACACACAGGTCACGCCATCGCCGGGTCTCGCGACGAGACTTAGAACTGGACGCTTTAAGCCACGTCTGGCTTGCTGTACCTGTTGCTGTTGTCTGAAGGAAGTATGCGTGTTACCACCATTGGTGCCACAGCTGCTGCATAAATGGTAAAGACCTTCAGCCATTAAAAAGAACTCAG
>JARYHS010013251.1:0-27407 GCA_031002005.1 Vandiemenella viatica | reverse complement strand
CATTATTAAAAGAAAAACGAAGAATTTCGTGCTCAGTTCATTTATAAAGCTAATAAACCGTACGGGGTCTAATGAGTCATTTATATGAATGAAAAATGAAGAGCGTCGGAATCAGTTCATTTATAAAGCTTTTAAAACGTCCGAGGTCTGATTATTCATTTTTATAAAGGGAATACGACAGCTGTCGCGCTAAGTTCACTTATAAACCTTATACACCGTCCGGGGTATGATGAGTCATTTATAAAAAAAAAAACGAAGGGTGTTGGGCTCTGTTCACTTATAGCACTTGTCAATCGTCCGGGGTTCATCAGTCATTTATGTAAAAGAAAAATGAAGGGCGTCGGGCACAGTTCATTTATAAAGTTTATAAAACGTTCGAGGTCTGATTATTCATTTATATAAAAGGAAAATGACGGCCGTCGAGCTAAGTTCATTTATAAAGCTTATAAACCATCCGGGGTCTCATTAGACACTTATATGAAAGAAAAAATGAAGGGCGTCGTGGCTCAGATCATTTATAAAGCTTATAAACCGTCCGGCGATCTCATGAGTCATTTATATATAAAAAAAATGAAGGGCGTCAGGCCTAGTTTATTTATAAAGCTTATAAAAACGTACGTGGTCTCATGAGTCATTTATATGAAAGACAAACGAAGGGCGTCGGGCTCTGTTCACTTATAAAGCTTGTCAATCGTCCGGGGTCTCATCAGTCATTTATATAAAAGACAAAATGAAGAGGCGTCGGGCTCAGTTCATTTATAAAGTTTATAAAACGTTCGAGGTCTGTTTATTCATTTATATAAGAGGAAAACGACGACCGTCGGGCTAAGCACATTTATAAAGCTTATAACCGTCCGGGGTCTGATGAGTATTCATTTATATGAAAGAAAAACGAAGGGCGTTGGACTCTATTCATTTATTAAGCTTATAAACCTTCCGGGGTCTCATGAGTCATTATAATGAGAGAAAAATGAAGGGCGTCGGCTCAGTTCATTTATAAAGCTTATAAAACATCCGAGGTCTGATTATTCATTTATATCAGAGGAAAACGACAGGGGTCCGACTAAGTTCATTTATAAATCTTATAAACTGTCTGGGGTCTGATGATTCACTTACATATAAGAATAACGATGGGCGTCGGGCTATCTTCATTTATAAAGCTTATAAACCGTCTGAGATCACATGAGGCATTTATATAAAGAAAAATGAAGTATTTCGTGCTCAGTTCATTTCTAAACATAATAAACCTGTACGGGGTCTAATGAGTCATTTATATGAAAGAGAAATGAAGAGCTTCGGCTCAGTTCATTTATAAAGCTTATAAAACGTCCGAGATCTGATTATTCATTTATATAAAAGGAAAACGACGGCTGTCGGGGCCAAGTTAATTTATAAAACTTATAAACCGCCCGGGGTATGATGAGTCATTTCTACAGAATAAAAACGATGGGTGTCGGGATCTGTTCATTTATAAAGCTCATAAACCGTCCGGGGTCTCATGAGTCATTTATATAAAAGAAAAATGAAGGGTGTCGTGATCAGTTCATTTATAAAGATTATAAACCGTCCGCTGTCTCATGAGTCATTTATATGAAAGAAAAATGAAGGGCGTCGGGCTCAATTCATTTATAAAGCATATAAAACGTCCGAGGTCTGATTATTCATTTATATCAGAGGAAAACGACAGCGGTCCGGCTAAGTTCATTTATAAATCTTATAAACCGTCTGGGGTCTGATGATTCACTTATACAAAAGAAAAACGATGGGCGTCGGGCTCTGTTCATTTATAAAGCTTATAAACCGGTCTGGGATCTCATGAGGCATTTATTTAAAAGAAAAACGAAGAGTTTCGTGCTCAGTTCATTTATAAAGCTAATAAACCGTACGGGGTCTAATGAGTCATTAATATGAAACAAAAATGAAGGGCGTCGGGCTCAGTTCATTTATAAAGCTTTTGAAACGTCCGCGGTCTGATTATTCATTTTTATATAAGGAAAACGACAGCTGTCGCGCTAAGTTCTTTTATAAACCTTATAAACCGTCCAGGGTCTGATGAGTAATTTATATAAAAGAAAAAAGAAGGTCGTTGGGCTCTGTTCACTTATAGCGCTTGTCAATCGTCCGGGGTCTCATTAGTCATTTATGTAAAAGAAAAATGAAGGGCGTCGGGCACAGTTCATTTATAAAGTTTATAAAACGTTCGAGGTCTGATTATTCATTTATATAAAAGGAAAATGACGGCCGTCGGGCTAAGTTCATTTATAAAGCTTATAAACCGTCCGGGGTCTCATTAGTCACTTATATGAAAGAAAAATGAAGACCGTTGTGCTCAGATCAATAAAAAAGCTTATAAAACGTCCGTGGTCTCATGAGTCATTTATATGAAAGAAAAACGATGGGCGTCTGGCTCTGTTCTCTTATAAAGCTTGTCAATCGTCCGGGGTCTCATCAGTCATTTATATAAAAGAAAAATGAACGGCGTCGGGCTCAGTTCATTTATAAAGTTTATAAAACGTTCGAAGTCTGTTTATTCATTTATATAAGAGGAAAACGACGACCGTCGGGCTAAGTTCATTTAGGAACCTTAAGAACCGTCCGTTGTCTGATGAGTCATTTATATAAAAGAAAAACGAAGGGCGTCGGGCTCTGTTCATTTGTCAAGCTTATAAACCGTCCGGGGTCTCATGAGTCATTTATATGAAAGAAATGTTAAGGGCGTCGGGCTCAATTCATTTATAAAGCTTATAAAACGTCCGAGATCTGATTATTCATTTAAGTCAGAGGAAAACGACAGCGGTCCGGCTAAGTTCATTTATATATCTTATAAACCGCCTGGCGTCTGATAATTCACTTATATAGAAGAAAAACGATGGGCGTCGGGCTCTGTTCATTTGTAAAGCTTATAAACCGTCTGAGATCTCATGAGGCATTTATATAAAAGAAAAATGAAGTGTTTCGTGCTCAGTTCATTTCTAAACATAATAAACCGTACGGGGTCTAATGAGTCATTTATATGAAAGAAAAATGAACAGCGTCGGCTCAGTTCATTTATAAAGCTTATAAAACGTCCGAGGTCTGATTATTCATTTATATAAAAGGATAAACGACGGCTGTCGGGCCAAGTTAATTTATAAAACTTATAAACCGCCCGGGGTATGATGAGTCATTTCTATAGAAGAAAAACGAAGGGCGTCGGACTCTGTTCATTTATAAAGCTCATAAAACGTCCGGGGTCTCATGAGTCATTTATATGAAAGAAAAAAGAAGGGCGTCGGGCTCAGTTCATTTATAAAGCTTATAAACCGTCCGCGGTCTCATGAGTCATTTATATGACATAAAAATTAAGGGCGTTTGGCTTAGTTCATTTACAAAGTTTATAAAACGTCCGAGGTCAGATTATTCATTAATATAAAAGGAAAACGACGGCAGTCAGACTGCGTTCATTTATGAACCTTGTACACCGTCCGGGGTCTGATGAGTCATTTATATAAATGAAAAACGAAGGGTGTCGGGCTCTGTTCAGTTATATAGCTTATAAACCGTCCGCTGTCTCATCAGTCATTTATATGAAAGAAAAACTATGGGTGCCGGGCTCTGTTCATTAATAAATCTTATAAACCGTCTGTGATCTCATGAGGCATTTATATAAAAGAAAAACGAAGAGTTTCGTTCTCAGTTCATTTATTAAGATAATAAACCATACGGGGTCTAATGAGTCATTTATATGAGCGAAAAATTAAGGATGTCGGGATGAGTTCATTTAAAAAGCCAATAATACGTCCGAGGTGTGATTATTCATTTATATAAAAGGAAAACGATGGCCGTCGGGCTAAGTTCATTTATGAAGCTTATAAACCGTCCGGGGCCTGATGAGTAATTTATATCAAAGAAAAACGAAGCGCGTCGGGCTCTATTAAATTATAAAGCTTATAAACCATCTGGGGTCTCATGAGTAATTTATATGAAAGAAAAATGAAGGGCGTCGGGCTCAGTTCACTTATAAAGCTTTTAAAACGGCCGAGGTCTGATTATTGATTTGTATAAAAGGAAAACGATGGCCGTCGGTCTAAGTTCATTTATAGACCTTATAAACCGTCCGGGGTCTGATGATTGATTTATATAAAAGAAAAACGAAGGGCGTCGGGCTCTGTTCAATCATCAAGCTTATAAACCGTGAGGGGTCTCATAAGTCATTTATATGAGAGAAAAATGAAGGGCATCGGGTTCAGTTCATTTATAAAGCTTATAAACCGTCCGGGGTCTGATGATTCATTTATATAAAGGAAAATCGACGGCAGCCGGGCTAAGGTCATATATAAAGCTTATAAACCGTCCGGGGTCTGATGAGTCATTTATATAAAAGAAAAACGAAGGGCGTTGTGCTCTATTCAATCATAAAGCTTATAAACAGTCTGGGGTCTCATGAGTCATTTATATCAGAGAAAAATGAAGGGCATCCCGCTCAGTTCATTTATAAAGCTTATAAAACGTCAGAGGTCTGATTATTCATTTATATAAGAGGAAAACGACGGCCGTCGGGATAAGTTCGTTTACAAACCTTATAAGCCGTCTGGGGTCTGATGATTCACTTATATAAAAGAAAAACTATGGGCGTCGGGCTCTGTACATTTTTAAAGCTTATAAACCGTCTGGGATCTCATGAGGCATTTCTATACAAGAAAAACGAAGAGTCTTGTGCTCAGTTCATTTATAAATCTAATAAACCGTACGGGGTCTAATGAGTCATTTATATGAAAGCAAAATGAAGGGCGTCGGGCTCAGTTCATTTATAAAGCTTATAAAACTTCCGAGGTGTGATTATTCATTTTTATAAAGGGAAAACCACGGCCGTCGGGGTAAGTTCATTTATAAACCTTATAAACCGTCCGGGGTCTGAGAAGTCATTTATATAATAGAAAAACAAAGGGCGTCTGGCTCTATTCATTTATAAAGCTAATAAACCGTACCGGGTCTATTGAGTCATTTATATGAAAGAAAAATGAAGGGCGTCGGGCTCAGTTCATTTATAAAGCTTATAAAACTTCCGAGGTCTGATTATTCATTTTTATAAAAGGAAAACCACGGCCGTCAGGGTAAGTTCATTTATAAACCTTATAAACCGTCCGGGGTCTGAGAAGTCATTTATATAAAAGAAAAACGAAGGCCGACGGGCTCTGTTCACTTATAGAGCTTGTCAATCGTCTGGGGTCACATCAGTCATTTATATAAATGAAAAATGAAGGTCGTCGGACTCAGTTCTTTATAAGGTTTATAAAACGTTCGAGGTCAGATTATTCATTTATATAAAAGGAAAACGACGGCGGTAGGGCTAAGTTCATTTATAAAACTTATATACCATCCGGAGTTGATGATTCATTTATATAAGAAAAAACGACGGCCTTTGGGATCTGTTCATTTATAGAGTTTATAAACCATCAGGTTTCTAATGAGTCATTTATATAAAAGAAAAACGATGGGCGTCAGACTCTGTTCATTTGTAAAGCTTATAAACCGTCCGGGCTCTGATGAGTCATTATATTATAGAAAACCGATGGGCGTCGTGCTATATTGTTTATAAAGCTTATAAACCGTCCGGGGATTAATGATTCATTTATACAAAATAAAAACGATGGGCTCGGTTATTTATAAATAGTATAAACCACTCGGGGTCTGATGATTCATTTATATAAAAGAAAAACAATGGGCGTTGGAATCCGTTTATTAATAAAGCCCATAAACCGTCTGGGTTTTTCATGGTTCATTTATATAAAAGGAAAAACGAAAAACGTCGGGCCAGTTCATTTATAAAGCTTATAAACCATCCGCGGTCTGATGAGACATTTATATAAAAGAAAAACGAAGGGCGTCGGTCTCTATTAAATTATAAAGCTTATAAACCGTCCGGGGTCTCATGAGTCATTTATATAAAAGAAAACGAAGAACGTCGGGCTCTGTTCATTTCTAAAGCTTATAAACCGTTCGAGTTATGATGAGTCATTTATATAAAAGAAAAACGAAGGGCGTCGGGCTCAGTTCATTTATAAAGCTTATAAACCATTTGCGGTCTGATGAGACATTTATATAAAAGAAAAACGAAGGGCGTCGGGCTCTATTAAATTATAAAGCTTAAAAACCGTCCAGGGTCTCATGAGTCATTTATATAAAATAAAACGAAGAACGTCGGGCTCTGTTCATTTCTAAAGCTTATAAACCGTTCGGGTTATGATGAGTCAGTTATATAAAAGAAAAACGAAGGGCGTCGGGCTCAGTTCATTTATAAGCTTATTAACCGTCCGGGGTCTGATGAGTCATTTATATAAAAGAAAAACGAAGGGCGTCGGGTTCAGTTCATTTATAAAGCTTATAAAACCATTTGCGGTCTGATGAGACATTTATATAAAAGAAAAAACGAAGGGCGTCGGGCTCTATTAAATTATAAAGCTTAAAAACCTTCCAGGGTCTCATGAGTCATTTATATAAAAGAAAACGAAGAACGTCGGGCTCTGTTCATTTTTAAAGCTTATAAACCGTTCGGGTTATGATGAGTCATTTATATAAAAGCAAAACGAAGGGCGTCGGGCTCAGTTCATTTATAAAGCTTATTAACCGTCCAGGGTCTGTTGAGTCATTTATATGAAAGAAAAACGACGGCATTTTGGCTCAGTTCATTTATAGAGCTTATAAACAGTCTGGGTTCTGATGATTCATTTATATAAAGGAAAAACGATGGAAGTCTGGCTCTGTTAATTCATAAAGCTTATAAAACTTCCGGTTTCTGATGAGTCATTTATATAAAAGAAAAACGAAGGGTGTCGGGTTCAGTTCATTTATAGAGCTTATTAAACGACCGGGGTCTGATGATTCATTTATATAAAAGAAAAACGAAGGGCGTCGGGCTCTGTTGATTCTTAAAGCTTATAAAACGTCCGACGTCTGATTATTCATTTATATAAAAGGAAAACGACGGCCGTCGGTCTAGGTTGATTTATAAACCTTATAAAACATCCGGGGTCTGATGATTCATTTATATAAAAGACAAAAAATGGGCGTTGGAATCTGTTCATTAATAACGCCTATAAACCGTCTGGGTTCTCCTGAGTCATTTATATAAAAGGAAAACAGAAAAGCGTCGGGCTCAGTTCATTTATAAAGCTTATAAACCATCCGCGGTCTCATGAGTCATTTATATAAAAGAAAACGAAAAACGTCGGGCTCTGTTCATTTATAAAGCTTATAAACCGTTCGTGGTATGATCAGTCATTTATATAAAGAAAACGATGGGCGTCGTGCTCTATTATTTATTTAGCTTATAAACCGTCCGGGCTGTGTTGATTCATTTATCCAAAAGAAAAACGACGGCCTTTGGGCTCAGTTCATTTATAGAGCTTACAAACCGTCTGGGGTCTGATGATTTCTTTATATAAAAGAAAAACGTAGGGCGTCGGCCTCTGTTCATTTATAAACCTTATAAACCGTCCGTTGTCTGAAGAGTCATTTGTATAAAAGAAATACGACGGTCTTTGGGCTAAGGTCATTTATGATGCTTATAATCTGTCCGAGGTCTGATGAGTCATTTATATAAAAGAAAAACGAAGGGCGTCGGGCTCTATTAATTTATAAAGCTTATAAACCGTCCCGGGTCTCATGAGTCATTTATATGAAAGATAAACGAAGGGTGTCGGGCTCATTTCATTTATAAAGCTTATAAACCGTTTGGTGTCTGATGAGTCATTTATATAAAAGAAAAACGAAGGGCGTCAGGCTCTGTTCATTTATAAAGCTTATAAAACGTCCGAGGTCTGATTATTCATTTATATAAAAGGATAACGACGGCTGTTGGGCTAAGTTCATTTATAAACCTTATAAACTGTCCGGGGTCTGATGAGTAATTTATATAAAAGAAAAACAAAGGGCGTCGGGATCTGTTCATTTATAATGCTTTTAAACCGTTTGGTGTCTGATGAGTCATTTATATAAAGAAAAACGGAGGGCGTCAGGCTCTGTTCATTTATAAGGCTTATAAAACGTCCGGGGTCTCATGAGTCATTTATATAGAAGAAAAACGAAGGGCGTCGGGCTCAGTGTATTTATAAAGCATATAAAACGTCTGGGCTCTGTTGATTCATTTATATAAAAGAAAAACGATTGGCTTCTGGCTCAGTTCATTTATAAAGCTTATAAACCGTCTGGGGTCTGATGATTCATTTATACAAAAGAAAAACGAAGGGTGTCGGGTTCATTTCATTTATAAAGCTTATAAACCGTTCGGGGTCTGATGAGTCATTTATATGAAAGAAAATCGAAGAGTGTCAGTCTCTGTTCATTTATAAAGCTAATTAAAAGTCCGTGGTCTCATGAGTCATTTATATAAAAGGAAAACGATGGGCGTCAGGCTCCGTTCATTTATAAAGCTTATAAACCGTCCTGGGGTCTCATGAGTACCATTAACAGGCCCCCCGCTAGTTGTTTGAGCGCCCGCGTGCGATACCGATTATGCCGCCCCTTGTCTAACCATAGCCAGTGGTGGATCTAGAAATTTTTCGAACCGGATCAAAAGATTGTGAGATTGCCGCCCCTTTGAACTTTTTCTGCCACCCCCATTGTTGCCACCCCTAGTGCCGAGTGCCGAGTGCCGAGTGCCGAGTGTCGCAGGCCGCCCGAAACGATAGTTGAGCTAAAAAAAAAAGGCACCCTCTACACAATACGCTACAAATTTCGTCGCGGCGACAATGGAATGGTAAGTATCGCGGGGCGGCGACTTTCGCTTACTCGATTTGCCGCCCCCTTCGACGTGCCGCCCGCATGCGGTGCACGCCTTGCACGCCCGCTTACGGCGGCCCTGACCATCAATACGTCACGTCGTGGATATTTACGCTAAATCTGAAAACTAACGTTTGCTATTTATTCGATACAACCATGTTAAATTACGATCGGAGGAATACATCCACTTACGAGATGCTATTATCGGTAATATAGATGAAAATTTAAATGCCAATGATGTCGGTAATGCATTTATTTTATCTTCAAGCTACACTGGCAGTCCACGGAAAATGCAGGAATATATACAAGTTGCGATGACTTACGTGCGTCATTATGGTTGTCCAAATTTTTTATTACATTTACATTTAGTCCGAATTGGGAGGAAATACAAACTTTGCTATTACCAGGCCATCAATCAATGCATCGTCATGATATCATGGCAAATGTGTTCAAACAAAATTAAAATCATTGATTGACGTAATCGTAAAACATTCGGTTTTCGGTAACATACGTTGCTATCTGTATTCGACTGGGTGGCAAAAGCGAGGTTTACCTCATTCTCACATTTTGATTTGGCTTGAAGTTAAAATCCGTCCAGAAGAAATTGTTCAAATAAGTTCAGCCGAAATTCCGGACCCGGTAATTGATTATGAATTTTTTGATATTGTTACCAGTCACATGATCCACGGACCGTGTGGTGCTTTTAACATTACATCGCCATTCATGGAAGATGGGAAATGTAAGATGCGTTTCGCAAAATAATATACGAATGAAAGTATTACGGATATCGACGGTTATCCGTTGTATCGCCGCAGAAACGCTGAGAATGGTGGCCACACATTTACGATGCGAATGTCAAATTCTAGAAACCAAGTTGAAATTGACAATCGGTGGGTGGAACCATACTCACCATTGCTTTCAAAAACGTATAAGCCTCATATTAATGTCGAGTTTTGCAGTTCTGTAAAATCCGTTAATTACATTTGCAAATAGGTTAATAAAGGCAGTGATTTGGCCGTATTTGAAGTAAAAAATGTAAATAAAAATGATGAAATATCACGATACCAGATAGGTAGATATATCAGCAGCAACGTAGCTATCTGGCATATTTTTAGTTTTCCCTTATATGAAAGAGACCCTGCTATCCAGAATCTTTAAGTACATCTTGAAAACTGTCAACGTGTATATTTCACCGAATAAAATATTCTAAAAAGAGTACTTGAGCCACCAAAAACGTCATTAACTGAATTGTTCACGTTGTGTCAAAAATCTGATGTGTTCGGCCAATTCGTAAAAATATTTTTATATGTCGATGTTCCTCGCTATTTTACATGGAACAAATTAAGTAAAAAATGGGAGCCACATAAACAAGGAGAACCACATCCTTTGATAGCAGACATATTCAAGACATTAGGACGACTCTACACAGTACATCCGAAACAACGTGAATGCTTCTTTTGCGTTTGTTGTTGAAGAATGTTCCAGTACCAACTTCTTTCGAATTTTTAAAAACAGTTGATGATCGAGTGTTCAATACATAGCAAGATGCATGTCGCGAGTTGCAGTTGCTGGTGGACGACAATCATTGAGACTTGACACTTGCTGATGCAGCGTTGACATCCACGCCGAATAGTATTCGTCAACTGTTTGCAATTATTTTGACACGTTATCCAACACAGTCAGCGATTTTGTGGGGAAAATATAAAAATAGAATGAGTGAAGACATACTACACCGAGTTAAACAAACAAACCTATACCCAAATCTAGATTTCACACCAGAGATGTATAATGAACACTTAGTGTTAATCGAAGATTTATGTATTTTAATTTCAAATTTACCACTTAATCATTATGGTATACCGTCACCTGATCGCCCGGCCACCGACTTAGTTAACAGTGATCTGCAACGAGAACAACAGTATAACAATGTGGACTTAGCTACAATTATTGCGAATAATGAGACATTACTGACAGCAGAACAAAAAATATTTATAACCGGATTATGCTAATTGTTGATGCTGAACAAAGCGGTTTTTTTTTTTCCTTGGAGTGCAACCGGCAAGACATTTTTAATATCGTTGATCCTTGCGAAGGTACGGTCGCAACGGAAAATTGCATTGGCAATTGCATCGTAAGGCATTGTTGCCACTTTGTTAGATGGTGGACGAACCGCACATTGAGTATTTAAGCTGCCACTAGACATTCATAACAAACCAAACGCAATGTGTAACATAAAAAAAAAAAAGCGAAATGGCTCATTATAATTTGGGATGAGTGTACTATGGCTCATAAATATTCGCCCGAAGCATTTCATAGAACTATGCAAGATTTGAAAAGCGACGATAAGCTTTTCGGTGGTACTGTCCTACTACTGTCTGGTGACTTCCGACAGACATTACCAGTGATTCCTCGGTCTACTTTTGTCGATGAGATTATCGCATGTTTAAAACAATCGTTTTTATGGCGGGATGTCGAAACACTTCGATTTACCATGAACATGAGAGTACAATTGCAAAATGATCCATCGACACTAGTATTTTTAAGCAATTGCTGGATATTGGAAATTGTGAAACAGAACTGCATCGAAATACACAACACATCAAGTTTCCACACAAATTCTGCATTGTTGTTCACTGAAAAAATGAACTAATTGAGAGTGTGTTCCTGGATATATCAAATAATTACTCAGATCATAACTGGCTCAGATATCGTGATATTTTGGCAGCAAAAAAATGTTGATGTTAACGAAATTATCTTCCACATACAACAGTTGTTGCCAGATGATCTGATGTCTTTTAAATCAATAGACACTATGGTAAATGAAAATGAAGCCGTAAGAACTCTCTGGTTGTGCTATCGTTTTACTGTGTGTGTTGACAGCTGCACACAAAACAGCGATTTTGCATCATCAGCTAAGTCTTTGTAGACTTAATTACTTTAAAAACTTTAAATATCATCTAAACTCTTACGATTATTGTTGGAAAAATAATTATCTAAGATTATTCCATAAATAAGAGTTTTAAAGTTCGCGTCATTGTTATAAAGGTCTCTTTGTTAGTTATTGCATGTTTCACTGAATTAAATTTAGCTTAAGCTTGATGGTTAGATTAATTTTAATACTATAGCATGGGTAAACATAGTGGTTTAAGTTATTTTACAGTGTTCAATTTCTTATATACCGTAAAAATTCAAATCACTAGTTCGAAATTATTTTTTTTTTTTTTTTTAACTGCTTTACGTCTCTTTTTAACATCGAGGTCTTTAGAGACGGGAAAGGATGGGGGGCAAGGATTGGGAGGGAATTCGGCCATTGCCTTTTTGAAGGAAGCATCCCGGCATTTGCCTGGAGTGATTTGGGGAAACCATGGAAAACACAAATCTGGATGCGCGGACGGGGATTCGAACCGCCGTCCTCCCGAATGCGAGGCAAGAATGCTAACCGTTACACCGCCCCGCTCGGTTCGAAATTCTTGTTAAGGTTTTTATATCGTTCTATATTAAGGATCTATTCGGTTTAAAATAACACTGTTTGTTAATTAATTAGTTCTGTAATAGTAATAAAACAACTATAAATTATAATAATAAACATAACTATTCAAATATACCATCCAGTTGTTTACATTAAGTTAATACAATATCGATATTTTAAGTTTCACTATCGATATCACAATCGAGTTTCCAACAACAAAAACGTACGTTCTAGTAATTAACCGGTTTGGTTGAAATATAATTGTGTTTAATTGCCATCTAATACAATAAAATAGAAACTTCCTAGCTTTCTTTTATAAAAAATGAAAACTTTCATAAGTAACTAATTAGCTGTTATCCACATTAGCACTAAATAGTATCGGCTCTTCATCATAAGTTCGTTTCGAAATTCATAAGCTTAAATTCATTGGTTCTTAAGGAGTTTTGTTACCTAGTTATTATTCATAAAGCTTCAATTTAATATATATATATATATATATATATATATATATATATATATATATAATTTCAACAGTTAGTAGAGTATAGCGCCTACCATATTTAATTAAAAACGTTAAAAAAAATAGACTTTATTACACTACTTTATCAAATAAATTTAAGGTTTGTTTAGAAGGCGTATGAAGTCTTTGGGAAAATCATAGGTGTAAACCAGGAGGGGCCCATATTTGCATGCGCAGACCGCGCTCAAATTTCTGGCTCTGCGCATGACGTCACCGCAGGAGCACTATGTGTGTCGGGCGCGTAGTGTATTTTGATTGTGATTTTGCTTATAACTTGGTTAAAACTTACAGCAGAAAAACTAAAGGTACTGGTATCACGTATCATACCTTTCCAAAGGACCTACAGCTCAGGAAAATATGGGTTCAAAAGTGTTATCGCAAGGATGATTTCAGTACAGCAACTGTGTGTTCGCAACTATGTGTTCGTGTATCTAAATAAACTGCTAAGGTATGATTTTATTGATGACGGGTTTAATCTTCCGATTGGCAAAAAAGTTATGAAAACAGTGGTTGAAAAATTAATTGAATTGGATAATGTTGAAATAAAAGTGTGCCCCAAGCTTACCCAGTTTCACTTATCAGTTAAAGGAAGGGATCGCCAGATGGTATATTTGGCATTGCAACTGTTTTCTAACACCACAGCACAAGCAATACGCTATTTCATGCCAGAAGAACACGTTGCTAATTTTTTCCAGCTTGTTAACGACTCATTTGACATTATGAATAGTAGATTACAGTTTGACAACAAGCCGTTAGCATGTGGATATGGTGTTTACCATTATATTCAAGAAATAATTTTGAGACAGATGTATGAATGCTGTGAAAAACTGCAAGTGGGTAAATCAAAACAGTTTCTTCCATTCCAGAAAGGATTTATGACAACCATCCGATCTGTATTTGGTCTGTACTCCGATCTGCAGTTTACAAGTGAAATACATTTTGACAGCACGCCTGAATCAAGATTGCTCAAAGAATTTTTTTCTCTCAGATAAGAGGCATTGGCCATTTTCATCTAAACCCCTCACCAACAGATGTGAAACACCGGCTACGGCTACTAATTGTTGGGAAAAATGTAACTCACATTCCCCTATCAAGTGAAACGTCCGTAGAGATGGATGAAAGTCAGGTTATTTTAACGTCTCAATTTCTACAGGGGATATTACCTGATATGTCTGAACCACTGGCTCTGATTGAAGGGGATTCCGACCTTCCAGATTTTAATATTTCTTTCGAAGCTGATACTAATCAGTCTTATCTTGCTGGTTACATCGCTCACCGAGGAAGAAAATTCGATGCTACAATGGGAACATCTACATCTTTAATGTGTCCGGCTGCATCTACATCAAAATTTGGATGGATAGAAGTACTATCACGCGGAAGCCTTATTGTAACATCCGATAACTGGTTAAATTAAGTGCCACAATTTGAACTAATTTCTATAGATGTGAATGGTTGTGAGTTTATGTCGAAAGAAAAGAATATTGTTAAAAGAATTTGTGCCAAAATAATAGAAAAATATCCAGAGGTGCCAGTGGAAGTGATAAAACTCTATGTAAGGACAAGAATGTTTATTCGTTTACGTTACATGAATTCAAAACTTAAAATGCAAAGAGCAGCAGCGGCACATAGGAGGAAATCTCGTCAGTTCCTCGCATCGTCCGTTCCAGATGCGGAGAAAAACTACGTAACAAGGTATGTGAATCTGTCTATCAAATATTTAAAAAATTTCATTGAATTAATTGCTGTGGCGTCCGTAAATTGAATACTTTTGAACAGTTGCGAGCTTCGCACATTTGCCGCTTGTATCCATTGCTTGTGTTTGCTCCTGCAGTGACGTCATTTCAGCAGCCAATCGCCGCTCGTTTCGCTTCGGGCCCTACCTTTAGTAGAATTACCTTGATGGAAACTGTGGTGCCTGCCGTAGGTACTATGCGAAGGGGATGGGTTGTAGTTGGTGTAAGAAGTGGTTTCAGTGGGCATGTGGGGAAGAGGAAACGGGGGAAATAAATGAGGCTCTCCCATGGTTTTGTTTACTTTGTCTTAGGGATGATAGGATGTGGTAAATGGGCAAAACGATTAGGCAGTTGCATGAAAGGATCAGGGTACTTGAGGCTCGTCCCTTTGAAGTATTTGGAAAAATCATGGGTGGAAACTGTCGCGCCTGCCGTAGGTACGTTGCGAAGGGGATGGGTTGTAGTTGGTGTAAGAAGTGGTTTCACTGGGCATGTGGGGAAGAGGAAACCGGGGAAATAGATGAGGCTCTCCCATGGTTTTGTTCACTTTGTATTAGGGATGATAGGATGTGGGAGATGGGCGAAACGATGAGGGAGTTGTGTGAAAGGATCAGGGTTCTTGAGGCTCGTCCTGTGGAGGCTCAGCCTTTGGAGGCGTGGCCTGTGGTGGCTCTGCCTGTTGAGATTCAGCCTGTGGGGGCTCAGCCCCTGTGGAGGCTCACTCTGTGGAGGCTCAGCCTATGGAGGCTCAGACTGCGCAGGCACAGCCTGTGGGGGCTGAGCTTGTCGAGGCTCATGCTGTAGAGGCTGAAAGTAGAGATAGTGGTTTGGAGGAAGTTGAGAAGTTGACCTGGTAACAGGTTGTAGGAGAATTATAGTTAACGGGATGAACAAGCCAGACATTTCAGTAATTGTGGGGACAAATAGGTTTGACTTGTTGCCAGAGTCAGGAGGAGAAGAGCCTCATGTAGATGTAGAAGTCGGTAAGGTGCAGCTGGCCATTAGGCATAAGGGTGTGCAAGGCAAGAATAGGAAGAAAAGGGTTCTGCTGCTAGGTAGTAGCCATGGGAGAGGTGTAGGCACTCTTCTGCATTATCAGTTAGGTACAGGTTACCATGTCACAAGTTTTTTCAAACCTAGTGCAACATTAGGTCAGGTAATAGAGGATATAGGTTCACTTTGTAGGAGTTTCACTAAGGACGATAGAGTAGTGAAAGTGGGAGGGGCAGGGAATAGTATTGATAGAAACGCGAGTTATAGTATAGAGAGTGACCTGAGGAAGGTGGTGAAGGAGGCACAGCATACCAGCGTTGAGCTCATGCAGGTCCTAAGTCGTCATGACCGGCCACAATTGAACTATGCTGTGAGGCATGTAAATGTGGAAACGGAAGTGATACTGGGGAAAGGCATTAGTTCTGTGTTGGGGGTTGTGCCTGTGAAGACCATTGGTAGGTGGGGTTTCACTAGGCAGCGTATGGTCGGTCGTGTTTGTTGTCAAAGGGGGAAGGGAGTACTTTCTGAGTTTTTAGCTAAAGCTAGAGTAAGGGAGCCCATTTCCAGTGATGATGGGGTCAGGACTGTGCCTTTTTTAGGTTAGGGGCTGGTGGTGAAGGGACGGAAATAGATTATCAAAGTGATACTGATTGCAGATCCACAATGAGAAAGATCATAGATGTTAAAGAAATAGATGAAGTTGCTGAATCAATAACTGGCTGGGGTAAAGCTGCGAAAGAGGAGGTAAATGCTGAAAATATAAAGCCAGTAATAAGGGTGTTAATGGTAAACTGTTGAAGTATAATGAACAAAGTATTCGAATTTGTAAACTTAATAGAGATACACAAACCACAAGTAATAATTGGGGTAGAGATTTGGTTAAAAGAAGACATACCAGACAGTGAGGTTTTTCCTGATGGTTACAGAGTGTACTGCAGAGATAGAGCAGCAAATGGCGGAGGAGTCTTCATAAAAGTTAGCAAAAACTACCACAGTTCACTGGCATTCGTAGATCAAGACCATGAGTTTCTTGGGGTAGATTTCTGGGGTAATAAAAAGGAAAAGATCAGGGTGTTAACTGCTTACCGCAGTGGAAGAATGAAAGATGAAGATGAGGCTCTTGGGGAGAAATTAAATTCATACTCAGATTTCAGCGGTGAGAATAGAATGATCATTATTGGTGGGGATTTAAATTTACCAGGTGTAAACTGGGAAGGAAATAAGATTAACAACACACAGAAACAAAGATTTGCAAATACCTTAATAAGTGAAGGAGGATTTACACAAGTGGTAGAGCTAAACACTAGGGGACAAAATATTTTGGATATATTCCTAATAAAGCCCGGAGATAACATTGTGGGGTGTCAATTAATGGAAAGAATAAGTGTTCATGAAGCAGTTCTGATGGATATTAGAGAATTCAGTGAACCAGCAGCCAAAATTGAAGGGGGAAATAGGTGCAATTATAAAAAGGCACAGATTTCAAATTTGAAGAGATATTTTAGAAAACGTTTCAGCAAATGGAAGGAAGGCACAAGTACAGTAGAGTCAAGGTGGGAAGAGTTCAAGGAGATAGTAAGAAAGGGGGAAGAAAAATTCATTCCAAATCAGAAAATAAAGAGAAGTAGAGAACCTGTCTACTATAATAGAGAAGTGAAGAGGTTGAAGAGGTTAGTACGAAGAGAACTTAACAGAGTTAAGAGACAGCAGGGTAGTAGGGAATATTTAAAACAACTAAACAAGGACTTAATAATAGCAAAGAAAGTGGCTAGTGATGGTTATATGAAGAGTATTGTCAGCGCAAGAGTACCACTGACTGATGCATCTAGAAATTTCTACGGCTATATCAGGAAACTGAGGGGTAGGGAGGGTGTAGAGATGCTTATAGATAAGGATGGAGAAGTAGTTACTGAGAATTTGAAAAAGGCAGAGATTTTAAGTAACTGATTTAGTGAAAGCATTACGAAAAATGAATCAGAAATGGGAAGGTCTAATTCGGAGATCGTGGTTAACAATACAATTAGAAATGAAGATACTAAGAAATTTGAAATTCATCCTATAGAAATCATGAAGGAAATAAGCAAGATGAAACAACATAAGAGGGATGGTGTAGATATTATTATTACAGATATCTTAAAGATAGCTAGATGTGACATTGTACCTAATCTTGAAATATTATTTAAATTGAGTATGGATACTAGCTGCTTACCACAAGACTGGAAAAGTGCGATAGTAGTACCGGGACATAAAGGAGGGATGAGAAATAGAGTCGAAAACTACAGGCCAATCAGTTTGACTTCAGTGGTAGGTAAATTAATGGAAAGATTGATATGCAACCACATCAGAAATGTATGTGAGGAACGTAAGTGTTTTTCAAGCAGGCAACATGGGTTCAGCAAATATATTCATGTGAATCTCAGTTGGTGGGATATATGCAAAATATTTCAGATGAAATGGACAAGGTAGGCCAAACTGATAGTGTAGCACTAGATCTTTCAAAGGCGTTTGACAGAGTGAGCCATAAAATTGTAGTAAATAAGGTAAAAACTATTGGTGTGGATGAGAAAGTGATTTGCTGTGTAGAAGAATTTTTACAAGGTAGAAAACAGAAAGTTAGGGTAGGTAATCCGATATCAAAGGAAGTGGGAGCAAAAATGGGAGTACCGCAGGGTAGTGTATTGGGACCATTGCTATTCATCATTCTAATGAATAATTGTGTTGATTGTTTACTATCTGAAATTAGATTGTTTGTAGATGACATAATGCTGTATAAAAGGATCAAAACAATAGAAGACTGTATACAGTTGCAGGGTGATCTGGACAGGATATCTAGTTGGGTTGGTAAACATGGAATGAATATAAATGCAAAGAAGAGTCAGCTAATTAGATACACAAATAAAAAACTCAAGGTTAATTATGAATATAAGGTGGGGAAAAAATTGCTTGCTGAAGACTTGAAATGTAAATATCTTGGTATTACTTTTGATAACAAGCTTAACTGGGCAGGACACATGGGACAGGTGGTAAGAAAAGGTTTCAAAATTCTGCACTTGTTGGAGAGAGTAATGAGGGGATGTACGAGAGAAGTAAAGGAATTCGGTTACAAAACTTTGGTCAGACCATTGCTCAAATATGGTAGTGCAGTATGGGACCCACATTTTTAGTATAAAATATAGGAGTTGGAGAGGGTGCAAAGAAGGGCTGCTAGATTTGTTATCACAGAATGCAATCAGTGACGAATATGGTAAAGGAGCTGAAATGGGATTCATTGCAAGGCAGGAGGAGGATGAGGAGGGTCATGCGAGTGTACAGGGCGTATACTGGCAATGGGGCATGGAAAGATATTGCAGTTGGTATGAAAAGTAGTTCATGGAAGGGAAAAGATGACCATGACCACAAGCTGGCACTCGATTTCCGGCACAAGGGTGTGGGAAGATTTTCTTTTTTAGGTAAGGGTGTCAGGGATTGGAATGAGCTACGAGGGAAACGATGAATAACTTACTGAAAACGTTGAAAGAGTTTAAAGTTAAAATTTGTAGACAACAAATGTTAGTGCGTGCAAGATAGGTGGAAGTTTAGTGTGTAGGGAAATTGCCACCAGAGTGTGTGCCCATTGCAATTAAATTAAAATTAATTTTCCAGCTAAGTTTTTAAATTCTTTGGATATACTAGGAATGCCACCACACAATCTTCAGTTAAAGATTAGTTCACCGATTATTCTACTTTGTAATTTGAATCCACCTAGATTATGCAATGGCACATGTTTGGTCACCGAAGGATCACCTGAAATGTTCTTGAAGCAGCTATTTTGACTGCAAAGTTGAAAGGATAAATCGTCTCATTGCCACATATTCTAATGATACCATCAGAATCTCCAATACCAATTAAAAGGCTTGAATTTCCAATTTGTTTGGCTTTCTCTGTGACCATAAATAAGTCTCAAGCCCAAACAAAGTCCCTTTGCGGCTTGGACTTCGAAAATATGTGTTTCTCCCATGGGCTTCTATCTGTCACCTGCTCACGTGTGGGGAAAAAATCAAATCTATTTGTATTAGCAAAAGACAGGCTAACCAAAAACATTGTACACCAATTAGAGCTTAGGTAAATTTAAATTATAAATTGTAATAATTTAAAAAATGAAAATAATTGTTAAAAATATTTAAATCAATTTTATCTGCCTCATTTATAAAACTGAAATTTCAATTTATAAATAAATACAAAATAATTTATTTATTTTTACAAATATCAGTTTTGATATATTTTCGTTTTAGTAATTTGTAATAAAATGTAATTAAATTTTTTATGTCCATTTGTCCTTAATTTCAACTCTCTGAAACTCTTTACCAATTACTTTTTATTTTTCAAATGGACAAAAACGTTTTTGTATTTATCAGTGAATATTAATTTGACTACATTAGGTAGTATAGAATAACATTGATCCAATGTACTATAACTACTGTGTCACAGCATCGCATCACCTGATCAGCTAGTAAATAAATATGAATGAAGTGTTGTAGTAAGTGTTATCCCTGTCATAAAAAAGTTTTGGCTAGGCAGTCCTCATGCACATGGTGAATTATGAAGATACTTGGTCACATGGGCAATATATTTATGCAAAATATCAAGTTTTATAACAGGCCCATCTAACTCTTACAGCTATATTACAATTGTGGAGGCAGAATACTATGCCAAAATTCTTGACGCTCACTATCAAGTGAATAATCCAGGGTAACTGTAGAATTCAAATCCAAAAATGCTGGATTTTCTTTGGTATAAGCTTTCCATTTTACTGGTAAGAGGGATGTTACATTTGGTGTTGGATTCCTGAAAAATAAAAATGAGAGCAAATACAATAACATAATTAAACATAGTACCAACAGTAATAATAAATTATTCCACAACAAAACTTTGGATAAAAGGGCCAAATCTCTAAAGGAGCTAATGCTACTATGGATGTCTTAAAGATAGCAGGAAGTGATGTTGTGCCTTATCTTGAAACATTATTTGTGTTGAGACTGGATACCAGAGAACTGGAAAGGTGCATTAGTACTACCAGTACATAAAGAAGGGGGCATCCATAAATTACGTGAAGTGTTTTTCGGGATTTCTGGACACCCCCCTCCCTCCCCCTCTGGTGAGATTTCGTGAGATCTGGCCGAACCTCCCCCCTCCCTCTGGTGAGATCTTATCCGTGAGAACCCCGCCCTCGAAACTTTTGGAGACCTTTTTTTTTTGTCTCACCCTTCAAAATCCGTTCACAACCCCACTTTTCAACAAAATACCCCCCTGAAAATCAACTTTCTCACAATTTGTAGACCTTTTTTTTTTTGGCTCTAAAGTCCAAAATTTTTTCCCAAAACCTCACGTGAGATTTCTGTAGTCCCCCCCCCCTCCTGGTGAGATTTCGCCGAATGCCTCCCTGCCCCCTATTTCACCTCACGTAGTTAATGGCTGCCCCTGAAAGGGTGACAAAGAGAGTTGAAAATTATAGGTCAATCACTTTGACGTCATTGGTAGGTAAATTAATGGAGAGATTGATATGCAACCACATCAGAAATATATGTGAGGAGCCTAAGAGTTTTTCATGTCAGCAACTTGGTTTTAGCCAAGGATATTCATGTGAATCTTAGTTAGTTGGATTTATGCAAGATATTTCAGATGAAATGGATAAGAGAGAACAAACTGATAGTGTAGCACTAGATATTTCAAAAGTTTTGACAGAGTGACCCATAAAATGGTGATAAAAACTATTGGATTAGATGAGAAAATGATTCACTGGGTAGAAGAATTCTTAAAATATATGAAGCAAAATGCCAGGGTGGGAAATGCAGTATCAAAAGAAGTGGAAGTGAAAATGGGGGTGCCACAGGGTAGAGTATTGGGACCACTGCCATTCATTATTCTAATGATTGATTGTATTGATGGTTTATTATCAGAAGTTGGTTGTTTGCAGATTATTTAATGCTATATAATGGTATCAGAAAGGTAGAGGATAGGGTGATATCCAGTTGGGTTGGTAAACGTGGGATGAAGTAAATGCAAAGAAGAGTCAGCTTGTTAGGTACACTAAAGCTTGATTATGGTTATAAAGAGGGAACACAATCAGTAACTGATATGATAAAAGAGCTGGAATGGGATTCATTACAAGACGGTAGGAGAGTGAAGAGATTCATGAGAGTGTACAATGTATGGAAAGATATTGGTGTAAGAATTAGGAGGAATGCATGAAAGGCAAAAGACGAACATGAACACAAGTTGGCACTTGACTTCAGACACAAAGATATGTGAAGATTTTCTTTTATAGGTAAGGGGGTTAGGGATTTGAATAAGTAACCAAGAGAAATGATGAATAATTTACCAAAAATGTTGAAAGAAATTAAAGTTGAAATTTGCAGAGGGCAAAAATAGGTGGGCATAAGAAAGGGAAAAATTGGTGCGTAGTGAACCTGCTATGAGAGTGTGTGCTCTATTGTAATCATAATTAAATAAATAAAAAATAAATGCCTGATATTGATTAAAAAAATCTTTTAAAGGATACCTCATATACTGATTGAGGTTAGGTGTCAATGGAGATAAATAGCATGTAACAAAAAAATATGTTATGGAAATAATGATACTTTTGTCCTTGAAAAATCCTTTCTTAAGATATGATGTGACCAAAGCAGAGATCTTAGTCATTAATATGATAGCCCATTTATCTATTTCGGTTTGATATCAAGGGAGATAAATAGCTCTGACACAAAAATGCGTTGTAGAACAATTTATAATTTTTCCCTTCAAGGGTTGAATTCCAAAAACATTCTTTCTTAAAATATGATGTCACCAAAGCTGAGACACATTATTCCTCATTATCTTACTTGATTTATCAATTTGGGTAGATATCCAAGGAGATAAGTGGCTCGAGACACAAAAAAACGCATATTAGAAAAATTGTCATTTTTTCCCTTTTAGGGTCGAATTACGAAAAATTCCTTTCTTAAAATATAATGTTACCACGGCGGAAACCTTAGTCTTTAATATGATACCTCATTTATATATATCGGTTAGATATTAAGGGAGATAAATCGCTTGTGACACAAAAATGAATTGCAAACATATTGATACTTTTGCCCTTTAAGGGTCGAATTCCGAAAAATTTCTGTCTTAATATATGACGTACTAAAGTGGAGATGTTAATCTTTAAAATGCTACTTCATTAAACGATTTCAGATAGGTATCCAGTGAGATAAATGACTCGTAATACAGAAAACAGCATTTTTGACATATTGACATTTTTGCCCTTTAATGTCCGAATTGCGAAAACTTCATTTCTTAAAATATGATGTGACCAAAGTGAAGACCATAAGGTTTAAAATGACAGCTCAATCATTGATTTCGGTTAAGTACGAAGGAAGATACAGGGTTGTGACAAAAAAATACCTTATAGAAATAATATATATGATTATAAATTTGACTATCTTGTTTACTGAAACGCGGAGGCATAATAACCAAGCCGTACAATTTTTGTTTGTTTGATTTTTTAAATCAGTGATCCATAACATCAAGAGAACTATTCTGTTTCATAAAGTTAAATTAATACATACTGTAAGGTGCAGAGTAGGCTCGGAATAAGATCTCATAACTTATTATCAATAAACAGCCATGTGTCTGAATTATTTTTATGGAATTCTATCTTTTTTATAGAATGATAACTTATACTGAGTCGTCATTCTTAGCTGGCTCTAATTTTTACACATTAGCAGCTTGCTTGTTTCTGCATTTCCCAATATTCCTGCTAATACCACATTTTCAAACGCCATATACTTTCCTCAAGAACATGCTCATTTCAAAAATGACCTTGCATCCAATTTATTCTTGACATTCAATACTGGTTGCTAGAAGTTGTGTGTCATATGGACAGATGATGTACATATAACTTCCAGACTAAGTATATCAAGTAAGTAAAAAGTAAAGTAATAGTTAAAATTTGCTAATCTCTAAACATAACAGAAATCTGAGGTATATAGTATCATACAGAACAAACATACAAAAATGATTTGAAAAATCATATTTGTAGTTTCCATTGGATAAAATACAGGCAAAATCACCAATACGGGACTTTTCTTGTAATTTGGAAGCTAAACTATATATGTGAATCAAAATACTTGTGTCTAGGACCATAGGAAATTAAAGTTGATGCAGTGTCATAGTTGGTTAAAATTTTTAATGTCACCATCTAGCAAAATAAGGATATGAATGAAGTACAATCGTGATTTTCTTTCAGTGCATGTTATGATGTGATTGTTAAATTATGTTAACGAATTTGTCCAAAAATTGTTGTTACTGTAAATTGATGATCAGTGTGTTTGACTCTTGGTACACTTACAATCATGTGAGTATTTTTAGTTTTCTACAGCAAAACAGGAACTCTTACATTTTTGCCATGTCCATCTCTCTGCTTGTACAGTATGTATGCTACAGAACTTAGAGGAAAATTTGCCTATTTAAAGTTAGCTATACTACTAGATTCAAATGATACTACATGTATTCCAGATTATGCAGCTGCCAAATTGACAAACAGGAATTCAAGGTCAAATGCATTGAACTACACACCTTCATAGCTGCCACAGGAAATGGAAATGAATTAGTTACTGTGTTTATGGTGGCACCCAAGCTGGAAGATACTCTGCCCAATACTATTATAAAGGTCAAAATATTCGTCACAAATGCCATGAATTGTGAGAGAAGCTTTTCAGAACTGAAGTTTATCAGAAAGTGTTTAAGAACAATAATGAATACTCTAAGGCTAACCAATCTGGCTATTTTTATATTGAGCAAGAAGTAATCATTGATATTGCAGTAAAAGTCTTTGCACTTAGGAAAAGTTCACAAATGAAGTTTTAGACAAATACAGAAATTTTATTTTTAATTCTATTTATTTAGGGAAAGGTCACGGGGTTCCAATGGATCCTGAAAGTTTCCATAGGATTTGTGGAGGTAGAGCAACACTCTCCCATTACAACCTTTGGCACTAGAATGGATGTGACAAGTTCAGCGCCACGCTCCAGCCATTATTTACCTTCCCAAAGAATTTCCCCCGTGGTACTCATTGGATAGCAGGCTGAGTGGGACTGGGTAGCCATTCTGGACATTCAGCTTCAAGGAAAATTTCCCAGCTTCATTGGGGATCAAACCCCGGCTGTCCGAGCCACAGTCAGGTGCTCTACTGCCTGAGCTATGTGGCTGCCAATTCTATTTATTCATTTGTTAGAAATATACATATATATTGTAACTGTATTTTTAGTTCTAATAGGAAGTAGATTTAAACTTTATATTCTATTCACTGTTGTGTTCTTAATGCTGTATTGTTGACACATGTCGTAAATGTTGTGTATATGCAGGGGCGTAGATACTATGGGGAACCCCAAGTGCAGTTCAGAGGGCCCCATTTTTTTAGCTCTACCGTCGTCTAAGGAAGCCTCCTCACTAAGAGGCCCTCACTGCTCAGCTCAGGGGGCCCCTACCAGCAACACAAAGCAAAAAAAGGTCGTCCATCTGAGGGCCCAAAATAATTTTTTTGCACTGGGGCCCTTGTTGACCTAGCTACGCCACTGTGTATATGTATAACTGGATAATAGAAACAAAAAACTGCTGTTAGCCACTGAAAATAAGGAAGGTTAGGGTAACCTTTGACACAGATGAAGGATGGATCTTGAAATGAACATGTAAAAAACACATTATTTTTTTTATTTTTTGTGTTCTTTATGTGTTCATCCTACCCTCCTTCCTTTATCTGTGGTAAGTGACAATTTATTTCTATCTACCCTATTTTATAAATCAATAAGTGACATTCTTGTTAGAACTTTTGTAACAAACATGTCTATCATATGTAGATTGGCAAGTTCTCAAGTGATAGTGAACCGTTTTAATTAATACATAATCAGTACAGTGTAAACGCAGTTTTTTTACTTGTTTACATTTGAGGTTAGTTGTGATTCAGAGTTCTAGGGTATCAAATTTCATAGTAATTGTTTAAAAAGTTCTTTTGTTTGCATTTGTGCAGTTTTATTGTAAATCTTGTAGTTGACAGGTGTTGTAATTCACTTTTAGGAAAAGTTTTGAGTGATATACATAGGTTTTTAACATTTTTTGTAGAAGGCTACTTTTGCATTTCTTTGGCATTTGACACACAAGTAGTTTATTAAAAAGTAAAAGTTTTTAAAGTTCCTTTGCTTGTAAATTCTTAAGTTGTTTTGAAAGTATCACAATGGATACAAAGTGTGGAAACTGCCGAAGGATAGTAAAAGAAGGAATGACATGCCGGGACTGCGGGCGCTGGTTTCACTGGGGGTGCAGCGATGTATCTAACAATTACTCTTGTGTCAGTATTTCCTGGAACTGTCACTCCTGCAGAATTAGTGATCAGGAGCAGCGGATTCTGAAACTCCAGTCAGATTTGGCATCTGCAGAGAGGGATTTAAAGGCCCTGAAGGCAGAAAACTCTGTTCTTAGGCATAGGCGGAACAGTGAATGGAAGGAAGTCAGCTCTGGCAGGAGAGGTAGGAGACGCTGTCTGTCTGATGGTTTCCAGCTGGAGACATCCAATGTGTTTCGGCCATTGGAGGATCTAGATGGTGACTCTGAGGACCGTCAGGTTGGACTGAACGATCTGGGTTCTTGCAAGGTAAAAGGGAAAAGTTTTCAGGGTGTATCTAAAAGTAAACGCAGGAAGGTACTGTTACTTGGGAGCAGTCACGGGAGGGGAATCAGTGAGATGGTTCAGTCTGACTTGGGGCCAGATTATGAAGTCTGCAGTATTTTCAAACCAAATGCAGATCTTGGAAATGTGGTAGCAAATTTGAAAGACCTAGTTAAAGATTTTTCAGATGAGGATTGTGTTGTAATTGTTGGGGGACCAGGAAATAGCCTTGATAAAGACCTCAATTATTCAATTGAGGGAGACATTGCCCACATTTCCAGGAACACACGTCAGAGAAGTGTGAGATTTGTTGGTTTGCTTGAGCGTTACGATAAACCCTGGATGTGGCATAACATCAGGCGTACAAATGCATCCTTGGAAAGGGTTCTCTGGCAGCCGGCTAATTCACACATTGGTTTGATTGATGTGGCCTGCATTGGTAGGGACAGTTATACTCGCCATGGACTCCATCTGAATGTCAGAGGTAAGAGGAAGCTTTCGCTTCTTATTGCTGATGAGGTCAGAGGATGCCAGGTGAGTGAAAGAGGTATTCCTGTGATAAATGGTGTTAAGTCGCGGCCTTTTTTAGGGTAAATAAAATAGATTTATTAAGATGTCTAAAGGAAATTAATGTCTCTGATGATCATAATTTGTTGAAATTAAAAATTCCAACTGATATACCAGTATGTAATAACAAAATAGACAATTCAAAGTCATTGTGTCAAAGTGTTCAGACCAGTATTTTCCACCAAAATATAAGAGGAATATTTAGTAAAACTAATGACATTACCTTAAGCCTAGAAGAGATTCAAAATTCCAGAAATTTTAATGTAGACGTTTTGTGTATATCTGAGCATCATTTGTCTGATACAGGAATATCTCAGCTGTCCATCCCAAATTATAAATTAAGCTCTCATTTCTGCAGATGTAAAATGGAGAAAGGGGGAGTTGCCATTTTTGTTAAAAATAATATTGAATGCAGTAGTGTAGTTGTAAGTAAGTATTGTATAGAACAACACTTTGAATGTTGTGTTACTAAACTAGAATATGATAAGGAAGAGCTGATAGTGATAGCAATTTACAGGGCCCCCTCAGGTAATTTCAGACTGTTTTTATCTCATTTAGAGTCTTTGCTACTAAGTTTTACAAATAGCAAACAAATAGTATTATGTGGAGATTTCAATGTTGACTTTCTGAATCACAGCAATGATAGATTAGATATGGAAGCCTTGATGTTGTCTTTTAACTTAACAG
>JARYHS010013250.1:0-79101 GCA_031002005.1 Vandiemenella viatica | reverse complement strand
GTTAGCAGAGAGGGCTGAGGAAATTGAGAAGTTACTGAATGGCATGAACAAAATACTCAAGGAAGATTTTGGACTGAATATAAATCAAAGCAAGACTAAAGTGATGAAATGTAGCAGAAATGATACCAATACTACTAGATTAAATATAAAAATAGGATCAGATTCAATAGGAGGAGTAAGTGAATTCTGTTACTTGGGAAGTAAAATTACAACCGATGGCTGAAGCAGGAATGATGTTAAAAGCAGATAGCACTAGCAAAAAGAGCCTTCATGAAAAAGAGAAACCTTTTAGTTTCAAATATTGATCTAGGAATTAGAAAGAACTTTTTAAAACTCTTTGTGTGGAGCACAGCACTTTATGGTAGTGAAAAATGGACTTTAGGAATACCGGAAAGAAAGAAAATTGAAGCATTTGAAATGTGGTGCTACAGAAGAATGCTGAAAATTAAGTGGACAGACAAAGTAAGAAATGAACGAGTTTTGGAAATGATGGGTGAGAAAAGAAGTTTGTGGAAGAAGCTTACAGAAAGAAGAGACAGGTTGGTAGGTCATATTTTGAGACATGCTCGATTGGTTAATTTGTTAGTGGAGGGAGCAGTCGAAGGTAAGAACTGTAGAGGAAGACAGAGATTAGAATATATGAAACAGATAATTGAGGACGTGGGTTGTAAGGGGTATGTAGAAATGAAGAGGTTGGCACAGGATAGGAAAGGATGGCGGATTACATCAAACCAGTCGAAAGACTGACGACAGCAAAAAAAATCATTACAAGTGTGATGTTTTATAGCAAACATCACACTTGTAATCTTTTGGAGTGTTCCAGCTGCTACATTCTTCATGGCTCCACCTTTTACACGAAACACATCGGTACCATAGTTCTCCATCTTTCCAAAACTTTCCGCAAACTAAACAGACATCTTCTGAAATCGCCGTTGGATCAATGTCATCCTTTTCATTGTTATCACAAACGTCCTTTAAGTCGAGATTTAGGTCATCTTCATCCCAACTTTCACTTTCTAGTTTCAGTTTCTTATTGTATGACTTCTGTTTCGTATTTGATCCTTTTTTAAGTAGTAGAATTGTGCACTTATCTTCTTTATCGCTAAGTTTTCTTTTCAAGTTTTCTTCAGTTTTCTTTTTCATAGCTTCTTTTTCTTTCTTTATTGATAACTCCATTTAAAGATTTTCCTTTTCTAGGGTTGCTGTAAGGATCACTGACTTTCCCTTATGCTTTCCTTTAATTTGTTTTGTCTTAGGAATAACTTTTTTTTTTTGTTTTGTTTTGTAATCGGAGATATGTCAGGTACACTAACATGCTTGTCACTTAAACTTTTAGTTGATATTGTTGAGACCTCTTCTACTAAAAGTGGAACTTCTCCTGCCGATGATCCTGTAAACAGTTCTTGACTCCTTTCTGATATCTGGTTGCTTGGTAAAAGAAATCACATCATTTCCATCTGTTGCATTCGGGAGCTCTTCATCTTCAAGGAAAATGTTCTTGAAGGTCTCACATTATTCTAAGTCAATACGGTGAAATTTGTATGGATTGTGAAGTGAACTACACTTAATGGTTTCTTGAGGTTTATTACTCTGTACACAAACAACTGGTAAACAATAAACAATGTAGGTACAGTTATCGGATGACCGTCGAGAAATTTAGCCTGGTCCTGATTCGGGGTAGAGAGAGACGGCTTCTACTTCTCGCGAACTTCCGGTGGTCTTCTGTAGTTGACGCTGGTTCCGCGGTCAGGCTGGAACTGCCGGTGGAGCTGTCGGCTACGCTTATATAGGCGGCCTGGCGCAGGAATTCCGTTGTGTGGTAGTACGGCGACCTCTGTAAGAAAAAGTCCCACTTAGCCTCTAGATGATTCTATTTATTTTCCTGGTTTGTTTTGATGCCTCTGCGCCTGTTTGGAGTCGTATATGTATCCCGGCGTGCAGGCGCGTTGTGTGTGAGGTCTGCCTGGCAGGGGCCTTTACTGGCAGACTGAACATACCTCCCTCCGGGGGGGGGGGGGAAGCGATGTCTGCGAGGTCGTCTGCCGCGGCGCCCTGGAGCAGACTATGAAGGATACCTCCGGGGGAGTACGGAGCTATTCCCTTGGCGATGCGTGCCGACCTGCGTCGTGGTGCAGGTTGTGATGGAGGTACCTGTGGAGCTAACGGCATCGGTTCGTCAGCGTCGATGGCCGGGGGCTGTACGGGGGGCGCTGAAGATGGTCCCCGCAGGTGGTCGAGAGGCTGCGGCTGAAGGGTGTCGGAGCGACCAACAGGTTGTGGCGTCGGTGGTGGCGCTGTAACTGTCTCTGAGCAACGGTTAGACGGCAGGAGTGGTGGAGGGGGCGGGGAAGGAGAGGAAGAAGTGGATGGCTGTGCCGTGGTGGAAGAGGACGGTGCCGTGGGGTAGCGGGGACGTAGTTGGTTTCGATGGCGTCGCACTACCCGGCCATCTAGGCTGACGTCGAACAGTTGGCGGCCCCGGGGCCGCTGGATGACCCCCGGAAGCCAACCGGCCCGGGAGCCAAACCCGCGGGCCCAGACTAGGGAGCCCGGGGTGAACCGGAATGGGCCCGAAGGTACCTGTACTTTGGGAGGGGGTAAGAGGAGATGAAGGAGAGTGCGAGGTTGGCGGCCATGCAGCAATTCCGCCGGGCTTTTAGCCCCCACTGGAGTGGTTCGATAGGAACTGAGGAAGAGTGTCAATGCCTCTTCGAGTTTGTGACTTGTGGTGTATTTGGTCATTTGGGTTTTGAATGTTCTGACTAGCCGTTCCGCCTCCCCGTTAGATTGGGGGTGGAAGGGCGGGGTGAGGAGGTGTTGGATATTGTTGGCGGTACAGAAGGATAGGAATTCCCGACTTCGAAATTGCGGTCCGTTATCTGTGACGATGGCGTATGGTAATCCTTCGATGGAAAAGATTTTCGTGAGGGCTGAAATGGTGACCTCTGTGGTGATTGTGGAGCAACGGACGACATATGGGAAGTGGGAAAAGGCATCCGTCACTAAGAGCCACTGGTGGCCTAGGAATGGGCCAGCGAAGTCGAGGTGAATGCGTTCCCAGGGTCCGGACGGTGCCGGCCAGGAAAGGAACTTTTGAGGGGGGCGGGGCAGTTGTCGGGCACAGATGGTACAGCGCCGCACCATCTTCGTGACATCCGTGGTAAGGCCGATCCAGAATACATGGCGTCTGGCAAGGGATTTGGTGCGGGCAATTCCCCAGTGTCCTTGGTGGAGAGTTTGGAGGATTGTCGGTTGTAGGGATCTCGGAACGACGACCCTCGGGGTGGAATTTGGTTCTGTGCGGAGAAGCACTCCCTCTACTACTGAGAGCTGGTGGCGGATGGAGTAGTAGAAGTGGAGGTCTTGATGATGGCGTGGAGGGGAGCGTGTTTGCCAACCGTGTTGGATGTGGTGTCTGATGACACGGAGGAGGGGGTCCTCCATTGTGGCTGCCGCGACTTTTGAGGCCGTGACTGGAAATGTCTTCAGTGCTTCTTGTATGTCATCGTCGATCTGGAACACAAGAAGTTCCGAATTGTCGAAGGCAAGGTCTGGTCCCTGCGGTAGTCTGGATAAGGCGTCTGCATTGGCATGCCTGGAGGTGGTACGGAAATGCATGGTATATCTGAACTGGGACAGGAATAGTGCCCAACGCTGGATGCGGTGGGATGTTTGGGTAGGCAGATGTGTGGACGGATCAAATAGTGATAGGAGTGGCTTGTGGTCGGTAATGAGGTGAAAAGAAATCCCATATAAAAGGGAATAGAATTTGGAGCAGGCAAAAACAATAGCTAGCGCCTCTTTCTCGATTTGAGAATATTTAAGCTGGGCAGCCGATAGGGCTTTGGAGATGTAAGCTACGGGGCGTTCCGTGCCATCTGGTAATTTATGAGACAGAACTGCCCCCACACCGTAATCGGATGCATCTGTGGCAAGTATCAAGGGGAGGTTTGGAGTATATGGCATGAGGCATGCTGCGGACTTGAGCTGCTGTTTAAGGGTGTGGAATGCGGTCTCGCAAGCTGGGGTCCAACGGAACGGAATATTCTTGCGACAGAGGTGGTATAGGGGTGCTGCCACTAGTGCTGCCGAGGGTATAAATTTTCTGTAGTATGAAATCTTGCCTAAAAAAGATTTCAACTGATGTAGATCCTGAGGCCGAGATAATTTGGAAATAGCGTCCACATAGGAAAATGCTGGGGAAATGCCTTCCTGAGCGATGATGTGACCCAGGTAGGAAATGGATTGTTGAAAAAATTGACACTTGGAAAGGTTGCATTTCATACCTGCTGCACGGAGGCGGAGGAAGAGTAGGCGGAGGTTGGTCATGTGTTCGGCAGCGGAGGGTCCCGTGACGACTATGTCGTCGAGATAATTGATGCATCCCGGAATATCCTGGAGAAGTTGTTCGAGATACCGTTGAAAAATCGCTGGAGCACTGGCCAAGCCGAACATGAGCCGGTTGAGTTGGAAGAGGCCAGAGAGCGTGTTGATGACTGTGTATTGTCGGGACTGGATATCCAAAGGGATTTGAAGGTATGCTTCTGCCAGGTCAATTTTTGTAAAGTAGGTACCTCCTGCTAGTTTACGGAAGAGGTCGTCCGGTCTCGGAAGTGGATAGTCGTCTACCAGCAGATGCGGGTTGACGGTGGTTTTAAAGTCACCACAGAGACGTAAGCGGCGTCCTGGCTTCTGAACTATGACCAACGGCGTGGCCCAGGGGCTGAACCGCACCGGCTGGAGGATCCCTTCGTCTTGGAGACGTTGAAGTTCTTCCTGAAGTGGTTGTTGAAGCGCTACGGGTACCTGGCGTGCCCGGAAGTATCGAGGCCGTACGTCCGGCCGGAGTTGGAGTGATGCTTCGAAGTCCTTTGCACAGCCGACGCCTGGTGAGAACAGGTCCTGAAACTCGGTGCAAAGGGCGTCCACTTCAGGAAAAGGAACATGCTGAGATACGAGGTGTATGTTATCCTCAATTGAAAATCCGAATAAGCGGAAAGCGTCCAGTCCAAATAAGTCTGCTGTGAGAGAACTGTTAACTACTAAAAAGGGGACTGAACGATGTACAGACTTATACATGACGTTTGCTGTGAATTGTCCCAGGAGTGCTATTTCCTGTTTGTTGTATGTCAGGAGGCGCTTGGGGGCCGGCGAGAGGGGGGGCGAGCCAATTTGCACATAAGTAGTATAATTAAGCAATGAGACTGCTGCTCCTGTGTCGACTTGTAGGCAGCAGAGGCTTGCCATTGACCGTAACGTCGAATAAAAAGTTTGGATGCTGTGGAAGTGTCTACCTGATTGATATCCATAGGTGCGCCGCTCAACCTGTCTTGGTAAGACCCTGGGCGGCGAGAGCCGGGATTGGCATTGGTGGTGTTGGTGCGGCAGACGGACGCCAGGTGTCCCTTCCTTGCCGCAACGTGAGCATTCAGCCCAACGATCCGGACAATTTTCCCTCTCATGTGCTGAATAACAGGCGGGGCAGGAGGGTAGGCGGAGCGGGCTGCGGCGTCGGCGCTGCGGGATCCGCTGCTGCTGCCGAGACTTGGTGCCCCTGCCGGAACGGGCCGGTTCGATGTCCTTCTGAGGAAGCGGTCCCCGGTTGTGGTGTCGGGAGGAGCGCGACTGGGAGCTCTGGATGGCGGCGACGTCCTGTGTGTCCTCTACGTCGGTTCGGATTGCGGCCACATCCGCCCAGGACTCCAGGCGGCGATCTGCGGCCGTAGATATTTCGAATTTGTAGGCAAGTTCGATGACCTGCTCCAGGGATGGGTCCTCTAACTTGAGGGCGTCATGCCGGAGTGCGGCATCTGGTGCAGCCTGTATGATGTGATCACGCACCATGTCGTCGGCGTAGGATTCGTGGGAACGAACGAGTTTGAAACTTACATTTTCCTGCTAAGGCCTTGGAGTTCGGCCGCCCACTGGCGATACGTCTGATCGGGCTTCTTCCGGCATTGATAGAATTCGACGCGGGGCCGCGACGACATGGTACCGGCGTCTGTAGTATGCATTCAGTGTCGTACAGATGGTCGTGAAGGTGAGGGTGTCGGGGTCTTGTGGCTGAAGTTTGGTGAGCAAGACATACATCTTTGATTGGTTCCAGGAAAGGAAATATGCACGCTGGTCTTCTTCTTTGGATATGTGATGAATTGCGAAGTGTTGTTTTATGCGCTTCTCGTAGGTCTCCCATTCTTCGACGTCGTCGTTGAATGCTGGGAACGGAGGCGGGGCCATGGGTTGGCTGAGATTCCTGACTTCCGCAATCAGTTGTCTCTGAGATTCGAAGAACTGATGTAGAAGTCCTTGGAGGAACTGTTGCCATTCCGTAGGTGCTGCTGGCGTAGCCATGATGGTCGAGAGTTCTTATCCCAACCTTGTCGCCACTGAAGTGAACTACACTTAATGGTTCCTTGAGGTTTATTACTATGTACACAGACACTGGTAAACAATAACAAATGTGGTACAGTTAGCGGATGGACCGTCGAGAAATTAGCCTGGTCCTGATCCGGGGTAGAGAGAGACGGCTTCTACTTCTCGCGAACTTCCGGTGGTCTTCTGTAGTTGAAGCTGGTTCCGCGGTCAGGCCGGAACTGGCGGTGGATCAGCCGGCTACGCTTATATAGGCGGCCTGGCGCAGGAATTCCGTTGTGTGGTAGTACGGCGACCTCTGTAAGAAATAGTCCCACTTAGCTTCTAGATGATTCTATTGTTTTCCTGGTTTGTTTTGGTGTCTCTGCGCCTGTTTGGAGTCGTATATGTATCCCGCGTGCAGGCGCGTTGTGTGTGAGGTCTGCCTGACAGGGGCCTTCACTGGCAGGACTGAACACTTTTTACTTTTGGTCCAGGCCAAATTTCAATTTTTTTTTAACTGCTTAACGTCTCTTAACAGCGAGTTCTTTAAAGACAGGAAGAATGGGGAGTGGGGGGGGGGCAAGGAACGGGAAGGAATTTGGCCATGGCCTTTGCATCCCGGCATTTGCCTGGAGTGATTTGGGAAACCATGGAAAACCCAAATCTGGATGCCCGGACGGGGATTCGAACTGACGTCCTCCCGAATGCGAGGCCAGAACGCTAACCGTTACACCACCACTCTCGGTCCGAATTTCAACCTAACCATGACCACTATGACAAGACGAACCAGTTTAGTTTGGTATGATCCCTGTACCGATAATTTTATGTCGTTTTTTGCAGTGCTGCTAACATTCCGCGGTTGCAGAGCGTCTCATATTCCGGCATTTTCAATTTAATACCTGGTGACTTTTCAAAAAAAAAAAAAAAAAAAAAGGAGAGTGAAAAACGTGAAGAGAATATTATAAAGGAAGCAGTTAAAACGAATTTCAGCAGGTTAGAACCAGCATTTTTAATTTGATTCCTGGTGACTTTTGAAAAAAAAAAAAAAAAAAAAAAAAAAAAAAAAAAACGTGAAGTGAATATTATAAGGAAGCAGTTAAATCAAATTTCAGCAGGTTAGTACCAGTTTCGGGGAGGTGGAGAATATCCCCTTCTACCCATTATTCCTCCTAGATATGTAAATGTATCTGCTACCTATCTCTTAGAGTTTGTGAGAAATACAAATGCAAAATCTTCTTTTTGAATAACTTTGTGTGTATGGAAACAGGCAGTTTGTAGCGAAATCTTCTTTTTGAATAACTTTGTGTGTATGGAAACAGGCAGTTTGTAGCGAAATCCTCACGGGAGTGCAGCAGGATAGTGTCGTAAAACGATGACGTTTTCGACAACCTGCTCGGATGTCTTCATCAGGTCTATTTTAGAGATTATTGCTTGAAATCACGATAATATCTAAAATAGACCTGACGAAGACAACCGAGCAGGTTGTCGAAACGTCGTGATTTTACGACATTATCCGGCTGCACTCCCGTGAGAAATACACTGCATCAATACGCCGGTTTAAGTCTCCACTCTCATATCATGCAGTTTGTTGTTTGTAACCTCGGCCAAGTTGTTTTGCCGGTTCCCGAAGCGAGTGTGTTTACGGAGCTGTTGTCAATTCCGTAGCTAACAAGGCGGCGCATAACTTGGCTGGTGAATGCAATCGGCTTCATTAATCACACAGGCCGTGCCCGGCATGCGGGTCGGCTACTGTCCGCGTGCTTGGCGCAAACTAATTAGCGCAACTATGCTGACCGCTCTCGTTCGGGCCCCATTCAGTCCATCGGAAAGCCATTACGGTCGCCACAAATTCTGACCGCCCGTTCGTCTCAAAACGCGGCATAGCTGCCCTCCTCTCGGTGCATAGTCAACATAGTTCCGCCGGCACATAAAGCGATAGAATAGCATCAACAAGGGGACAACATTACGAAATAACCAGCCATAACAACTTTGGTAACGGCTTTCCTATCCGACTCTACTGCTAATTTTCCTACCGTAATTTGTTTCTGTTAATGCAGTGTTATTATTTCAAAAACCTGGACAATCAACCTAAATCATATTAAGGACATACGGAATCGCCAATCCCCGCAATGTTAAATTGTGCCTACTATAGGGAACATTTCCTCACAAACTGCTGGAGCTATAGAGATAAAAATTTTACTGATAAATTGTAACAATACTGAAACAACAGATTTTTTTGTCAAAGTATTTACTTACAGAGATATTTTATATTTACGTTAAAGTAAATTTTTTTCCATAACCTTTCCACTAGATTACCACCTCTAAATCTTTTGTAAATCAAGTAATTAAAAAATCATTGTTTCAGTAAAGGAAACCCATGTGACTATGTCGTAAAAACATTAAGACTTCTAGCTTCACCAGTACCTGAGAAAATGTTCCTAGAAGCAGTAAAAAGTAAACTTACGGGAAACGGAAGAAAGAGGATTAAAACATTCCTGATCCATAGTTAATACCCCCTTCACAGTCTTCTTCAAAAAGTCAAAGAGTAACTTCATGAGACCAGAGGCAAACATTTTCGGACAAATAGTGTATAAAGAATCGCTGGAAAGCGGGTTGTTTGAATTCATGTCGCATGAATACACTGCCAAAAAATTATGGTCAGCCAGGAGAGAAGTGTATAACAAAAGCGCAATACCCGATCTCACAAATCTATAAAAATAAAATGGTTATAATTCTAGTAGAGCCATGTACGATACGTCATTTTAAAGAGAAACCTTCGCGGAATATAATAAGCCAATAAAACGAAAATCTATTTTTTTTCATCCAAAATCCGGTTATGTATAGCCTTAAGAAGTTGAAAGCGTTAGAAATGAATTTCTGGAGAACATCAGTAAGAATTACAAGGAAAGAAAAAGTAAGGAATACTGAAACAGTAAGTTTAATGGAAGTGAAAGAAGATATGTATGAAGTTATAGAACGAAAAAGATTGGAATGGTATGACCATGCAAGAAGGTTGGAAGATACTGGGATACCAAAACTTGTGCAGAAATGGGAAGTTAAAGGAAGGAGAAAAAGAGCACGGCCTGACTCCAAAGTATACGAACAGCAATGAGAAGATTTGGTGCAGAAGATGAAGATGCACAAGACCGAAGAATCTGGAGAAATATTATGAGAAGATAAAGTTCTGTGTTCCGAGTTTTTCTTGTTATGTTGGAGTAAAACCTTTGTTGTGAGGAAAATCTCTCTCAATAAATAAAAAAATATATATATACACTATATTGAACATCTATTCAGAATATATCTTTAGGGAAGCATTGAGTCACGTGGAGAGGGGAGTGCTGTGAATGGAAACTTGATAAACAACATTTGCTATGCGGACGACACATTTTTACAGACTGTTGGTAAAACTTACAATATCTTATGGATAGAGTGTCACAAAGCAGCCATAAATACGGACTTGATATTAATATAAAAATGCAAAAGTAATGGTCACTGGCAAAAATAACAATTTCCAATGCCATATTATGATCAACCAGAAGACCGTTGAGTATGTACCACGGTGTTCGTATTTTGGCACCACAGTAAATAGCCAATAGGATCCATCAGATGAAGTAAAGTCACGTATTGATAAAGCCAGGGCTACTTTCAATAAAACGAATAATCTTTTCAAAGCTCGTATTTTATCTATAACCACGAAGATGAGACTCCTGCGCTGCTAAGTGTTCTGTGTCCTCCTGTATGGCGTTGAAATGTGGACATTAACGGAAACTATCAGTAAAATTCTAGAGGCTATTGAAATGTGGCTGTATCAAGGATACCATTAACAGACCACGCCACAAATGCTGAAGTGCTCCGCAAAATGAAAATGAATATGGAAATATTGACCACCATAAAACACGGAAGCTTGGCCACATCATGAGGAACAATAGCCGTTATTAACTCCTGCAGTCTGTTCTCCAGGAGAAAATACCAGCAAAGAGAAGTGTTGGCAGAAGAAGAATTTCCTGGATAAAAAAATCTGAGAAGCTGGACCTCCAAGACAACTGCGGAGTTAATGCGAGCATCAACCAGCAGAGACGAGACAGGCAAGATGGCTACCGACATCCAGAACGGATAGCGACCAGAAGAAGAATAATGCAATGTTGCTGTACGCCATTTCTTGACAGTTGCTCATTAAATTAAATGTTAGTAAATAACGCCAATTCAACTAATTTTTGTATGGTTTATTGCACTAACATAATCCTCAGTTGAAACATTTACTGATTCTTTACATCTTACTATTTACATTGGTTTCCTCGGGGTTCATACCCACATTTCTCTGCTTTTTCCCCAAAGTATGTTCCGACTAAAGCCATTTCTCTTAAATGCTGCCAGCTAAATGTAAACATTGCGCCTTATCGCTACTCTGTTGTTTACGGTCGCCATCTTGTTTTCTTACTGTCATGGTGGTATGCTGACAACGACAGTTTGAAAATTTATGTTTTCAATTCTATGTATGGGGCGTGAGTGTAAGTGTTTAGTAGGTTTATTTATGTATTGTGCTTTTTGTAGTTTCCTTTCTGTTCGGTTAATGTGTGTTTATTAAATCGTGTAAACCATATAGTAGCAGTTTAATTGACGAGCTACGAACAGTCGCTCTCGCCATGGTTTACCCTGTAGCTGAGTACTGTGCTCCAACGTGGCAAAGTAGTGCTCATACTATAAAAATCGACGTCCCTCTGAATTAGTATATAAGAGTCATAACTGGTACGCTAAAATCCACCCCAGTCTCCTGGTTACACCTTATCAGCAAAATACCACCTCCAGAGATGAGACGCCAAGAAGCAACGGCACGTGAGTGGATAAAACTACACCATACTGACCATCCACAGGATCTCCCAATCCACGAGGTCATGACATAACCCCCCACCCCATACATCTTAAATCCTTGAATTAATTATGGCATGATATATCTGACTTCAGTATCTACATCTACATATATACTCTGCAATTCACAAAATTGTGGGTGGCAGAGGGTGCTCAGCACAAAAGCTAATCTCTTTGCTGTGCATTCCAATCCCTAATGGTACGAGGGAATAAAGAATTCATATAAGAATCAGTGTGGCACCTTATTTCTGTAATCTTATCTTTGCTGTCATTGCGACTCAAATAGGTTGGTGGACGAAGTATTTCACTACACTCGTGAGCGAAAGTGGGAGTACATACGTTTACCAATACGTTTAAACGAAACGTGCGTCGTCTATCTACCAGAGACTCCCAGCCTAGTCTACTAATCAGTTCTGTGACGCTTTCATAAGGACTGTAGCAAGCGGTCATGAATCGAGCGGCTCTTCTCTGTACTTTCTCTATACTGTCGATCAACCCCTTACGAAACGGATCCCAGATGGCACAACAGTAGTTCAAATGTGGACGCACGAGAGATTTCTACGGTATCTCCTTTGTTTGTTCATTACAATTTTTCAAGATTCGACCTAGGAATCGCAGCCTAGAATTAGCTCTCCCTACTAACGAATTAATAAGTTAATATCGAGGAAAAATGGTGACAAAGATGGAATTCTGCATCTGTGAAACATCTAAACATTGAAGATACTATAACTGGACTTCTGGGATTCCAACAGAAGAGGGGCCGGTGGGTCGAACCAAATCGCCTAAGGACAGGTCACGCTAAATGCAGCGCCATGCTGTATAAGTGGGGACTTCAGGATTCTGCTGTCTGTGACTGCGGAGCTCCTTCCGAGAGTGTGGAGCACTTCATCAAGGAATGTCCTCTAAGGAAGTACAATGGACCATTTCAAGATGATATCTGCGCAATACCTTTCTTGTTAGACAGAATTCAACAACTGGACATCGATTTGTGAACGTTACCAACGTGTATATTGTACATATTTGAATATTTTACATTAGTTGCTTGGCCATACGATTAAAAAATAAACCATGGCATCAACAACAGTAAAATGACCTCCAAACTAATTCTGCGCCGGCGACCATTTTATTTTGAGACGGGTTTGTCCAGCTGGGAACACCATAATATGCATACTTTTGTAGCTTTTTGTGCCTACTTGCTTATCTTCCTTTCCTACACGCAATCGGTTAAATGAAAAATAGCTTTATTAAAAAAGGAATTAAAAGTCCAAGCAAGCTTCGTGTTCAATACCGAGCCTAGGTTTCTGCTCAACTGTGAACCCAAGACTGTTGACTAAGAGAGTGTGTTGCGGGCGGCCTGCCTGCCCGGCGCGGCGCCCGCTAATCGTGTAATTGGGCCGGGAGAGCGCGTCCTGATTTAGTGACGGCCTCGGCCATTAGACGGCGCTGGTGTCCGCGGGGAGTTCTTTAATTAATGACCAGGAGGCGCCACTACGCCGCCGGCTACCCAGCGATCGGCCGGCAGGCTAGCGTGGATTCATTTATACAGGGTGAGTAAAACAGGACTCACAACTCTGGAATTTATCGAGATAACTTACAGATTCGGTAGATTTGTAGCAAACAACCTAAAGTTTCAAATAATAAGTTTATTGGAAAACTAAGCCCATGACCGTTTTTTTTTGCGTATCGGCACGGTTCTAGAATAGTTCCAGTTTTTAGGATGAAAGATTATGACAGGTTGATTTGATCTGGCCAAATATAAACTTGACATGTGTTCCAGGGTGAATAAAATCTCTTGATCTTGAAGAAATCATAAGCATTAATAGAGGTGTAAAACACGAACAGGGACGATAGCGCAATCGTATAATTGTTTCAAAGGTCATAATCTCCACTTTGCTCCACCTTGACTTGGATATGACAATGTCAAAAACAAAACAAAAAAACAAATAAAAATTCATGTGTGCTCCGAAAGCATCACTTTGTTTTTTTTGATACTGGTCAAACACTCATAATATAATCATTGGTCATAGTATCTGTAACGGCCAGAGAACTTAATACACATTCCATATTATTAAACAGCTGAGCAACTCTGTTAAAATGAATTGCCAGAATAATCGATTCGGTAACATATTTGCTCTGATATCCACTTTAAATAGCGTAATTACAACGAACATGTACAAAGACCATTAACGAAAGATGTCAGTAAAATACCTAAAAACATATAAACAAACAACATTAGTGAAAGTTTTAATTATTATTAAATGACAATTGTCATTCAGCAGAGACCCTGAGTAACTTAATTTTTTTTATTTTATTTTTTATTTTTTTTATTTTTTTTAATGCAGGTTTCATTAGCAACATGTTACTGAAAAGCAGATCCACAATTTTTCTTTTAGCCGCAAAATTTATCAATATTTTTTAACTATGAAACTCTACGAAAAGCAGACTTAATGAATGTATTATGGCAATTAATTTGGTAGCAGTTGCTTAGCTATTAAATCGTGGACATAACCACTAATTTCTTCTGATGGTATCCCCGGTCGCTATTTTTCTAGCGAAGGCTGACACGTGACACAGTTCTCCAGCCAATGGATATCGAGGTCAGTGAATGAGTGAGTGAGCTTACGAAATTATATGGTAGATATGCCAAAATCTTTGACTTGTGAGTGCAATGAAATACTTCTTCCGCCAACCTATTTAGGTTGCAATGACCGGAGAGATAAGACTCGTGAAATAAGACGCCGTTCTGATCCTTTTATGTATTCTTTCTTTCCTCGTGCTATTCGCGACTGGAAATCACAGAATTGAGATTGGTGCTTAGCAACATTCTGCCACCCACAGTGTTTGTGAATTACAGAGTATGAGTCTAGATGTAGGATGAATGGTGACGGAACTGCAACATTATAAAACAAAAAAACGCGGCTCTACTCAATTTTTCTACGCAGCAGGTATAATTATATAATATATAATTGATAAAAGCGATTGAGCACCCACTCCGGTGGCAATCTCCCTACACCCCCTCCCTTTCCCCTTCCAACCTACTTTTGCCCTCTACTCATAGTTTCTTTAAATTCTTTCAGTGATTCCGGTAAGTTATTCATCAATTCTCCCGGCAATTTATTCCAGTTCCTCACTCCTTTTCATACGAAAGAAAATTTCCCCACACCCTTATGCCTGAAATCAAGTGCCAGCTTGTGGTCATGGTCAACCTTACCCTTCCAAGTACTTATCTTAATCTTCACCCTCCTTCAATCCTCCAATGAATCCCACCTCCAGCTCCTTTATCATATTAGTTACCGATTGTGTTCTGCGATAATTTCCAAAGACAAACCTGGCAGCCCTTCTCTGCACACGCTCCAATTCTTGTTTTTGATACCCAAAATGTGGATACCAAACTACACCACCATATTCCAGCAGTGGTCTGACCAGAGTTTAGTAACCCAATTCCCTTACTTCTCTAGTGCATCCTCTCATCACTCTTTCCAACATGTGATTGATTTTGAACCCTTTCCCTACCACCTGTCCAATGCGTCCTGCCGAGTTAAGTTTGCTATCAAATGAAATGCCAAGGTATTTACATTTCGAGTCTTCAATAAGTAGCTCCTTCCCCACTTTGTAATCGTAATCAGCCTTTAGCTTTTTATCTGTGTACCTAATAAGCTGACTCTTCTTTGCATTTATCTTCATTTCAAGTTGACTCACCCAGCTAGTTATCCTATCTAGATCACCCTGCAGCTGTCTACTGTCTTTTATTGTTTTGATCATTTTATATAACATCATGTCATCTGCAAACACTCTAACTTCTGACTGTAAACCATTAAAACACTCATTAATTAGAATAACGAATAACAATGGTCCCAATACACTACCCTGCGGTTTTTTTCTAATTTGTCAATTGATGAACAATCATGAGTAAAGCAAGGAGGTTTTAGTAAAACCTGTAGAAAAAAGGATCCGTGACAATAACTAAAAAGAGTTTTTTCCGAATAATTAATAATTGATAGGACTTTGTAACGATACAATCGATAGATCGATTGGTTGCCGCAGACCGGACTATCGGAGTAGTATAGTAAGTAAGAGTTAAGATGGCGCGTGGCTAGAGTAAGTGTGTGTACGCATCAGTTGATTGTGTTGCGCCATGTGCTGGTGAGCATGAGTTTGTCGAAAAGTCATATTTGAAAGCGTATTAACAGTTTTAGGAACGATATCAACGACAGTTTGAGAGTGTTTTATGTTCAAAGAAGAACTGCGGACAGTGACATAGGATACTGTGTTGTGTGAATGACGGTTTTAAAAATGCTAGATCGTATTCACTGCTTCAATCTCCGAAGTCCGATTATAAATCACTCAAACCTGGTGAGTTTACGACTGTGTATCGTCGAGCATACTTGTGAACTTGTTTTTCACGTAATAAATTACTGATGACAGTTTCTATGAAAAGTTGTTCTATTTATGTAAGTGTGACTCCTTTCATGACTTTTAGTATTTAATTTCGAGTGCAAACTCGTGGCGGCCGGTCAGACAGAGTCTACAATTGCTTCAAAGTAATCATAAGTGAATAAAATAATGAACTTGTGTCGTCATGCAGTAACTAATTTCACCAAATGGAACTGTGCGTTTACGGCGTTACAACTGGCTAGTGAAAAATTTCATTCAGAATATTTTTAACTATAGAAAGTATAGAACGCAAATATCGATTGTGTTCGTTATATGTGGAATAATGTTAAAGATAGTCTGACATGAGAAAACAGTACAGAATGTCCTCTGGAATGAATAGAGAAAATAGCTACGTGACACACAAGGGGGTGGGAGGGTGTTTATTGAAGCGAAAGTCACGTCAAGCTACTATTGTATAGTTTGGGGGCTCTATCCAAAGTTGTGCTCTCATCTGCAGAACGCATTTCTCGCCAAACAATCCGCTAGCGGTAACACCATTTGTTTTCCCGAATCATTTTTCTCTTCTGCCTCACAAAACAGGCCACTCGGCACCTCCCGAGGCAGGAAATCTGCCACTAAACATCTCTGAGAAACGGTGATACAACCTCTGTGTGCCCACCTGGAGCTGATGTTCGCTCGCTCCAGCTGCATTTTTACTGTGTAGATGCTACAGAGTAAAGTGATTAAAAAAAGGGAATTAGCTGGGGAACGGTAATGAATCGTCAACTTTACTAATACCAGGTTCCTTTACCTTTGGTCTCCCATCATCATCACAGCACCAGTCTGCCATTTCTTTATAGGCGGTGTTGTTGGAGGTGTTGTCCTAAGACATTTTCTTCTATTAATATTATTTTTCATGTCCTCAGTTGTGATAGGTCTTCTTGGTGATGTAGTTAGTTAAGAAGGTTCAGTGGTCGTTTGTGTCGGTCGACAGTAACGTCGTATTGGCCGATGTTGCGAACCACTGTGTTGTTACACGTTTTAGTGCTCTTATAGAAGGTACTTCCAATTTTATGGAATCTTTCCTTAAGTGCGGACAGTATAGTGGCCTCATGTAGGGGGTCCTTTGGGAACCAGATCGGCAGGTGTAAGGTTCCCTTTAAAGCCTTGTTTTGGATAACTTGAAGTTTTTGTGTATGGCAGTCAGCCGCGTATGCCCATACAGGACAGGCATTAATTAATCTCAGCGGGGCAGTGAGATTTTCTCTAGGGCGATACTGGGTTGATCGATACGATTTGCGGTGATCACCATGTCAGCGGGGTTACCATTTAATGGGACGCTGAGTGTGCTGCCCGCAGTCGTCCGACGCTATGATTCAATTTCCTGCTTGCCGTCGGAGACACACGTCCACTTGGATAACGACATGTAACACTAGAGCCACCACACCCCACACCGGCGTTAGTCGCCGCACATCTCTTCCTGCAGGCTGGCCTCGCGCCCACCACACAGCTCGCAATACAGTGTACCATCCCCCCCACGTCACCCTAGCGGCCACGCTGCGTTCTCTTCACTGTTCACTGAGGGCTACTCGGCCCAAGGTCACATTCCGTAAAGCAGCCGGGCAGTCTCCGTTACTCTACTGTTAGCACTCTACACCTGTGGGAGCTATAGGTCCAGCTCCTCGCAAATATATTTCGATGAAGTGTGACAATACACTACATAAAACCCCGTCTTTCCCAATTATCAAGTTGAGGAGTTACTCTTGACAATTATGAGGGAAAATTTACAATATATAAGAATGAACCAACAAAATTATGGAAACGCTTAAAAACTTTGTATAACACCAAGGACAGGGAATTAAAATATGTAATATTCGGCAAAGGTTATGTATTTAATTCGAAATAAATAGGAAATAGATTAAATGACTTCTATATTGAAAGTATTGAGGAGTTAATAGATAATATCCCCAAAACAAATGATTATGTAATGACACCCAAGATTGATAATCACCTTAGAAAATTTCATGAAGTGACGGAGGAAAAAATTGGTGTCATAGTTCGAAAATTAATAAATATCACGGGTTCTGATGCAGTAAGCAGTGAGGTATTAACAAGAGTTGTGACCGTTGCTAGGAACTACAGTAACTAGTATAATTAATGAATCATTTAAACAAAGAATGTTGCCAAAGGAATTTAATAACATCTATTATTGCACCAGTTTCTAAAGTAAAGGGTAGTTCAAAGTGTGGTAATCTTAGGCGAATAAATAATTTCCCATTGATTAAAAAATTTATCGAAACAATAGATTATGAGTCATTAATAAGTTTTACAAAGGAAAATGATGTCATAACTGAATACCAATCATGATTTAGGGAGCAGCATAGTACAGAGACAGCAATTCAGTTGGCTGTAAAAAATTGTTTAGATTGGACTTTTGGCGAGCATTTGAAACTATACACAGGGAACTGCTGTTAAAAAATATGTATAACATCACTGGGGAGGTTCATACATGGTTAGAAAATTATTTAACAAATATGTATCAGAGGGTTAGATTCAATAAGGTTCTATCATAAGAAAGAGAGGTGAAACATGGAGTTCCACAAGGTAGTAAACTGGTTCCCTTATTATTTCTATTGTATATAAACGATAAGGCAGAAATACTAAAGAACTGTGAAATTCACATGTTTGCAGATGACACACTAATATATTACTATGGGAAAAAACTAGAAAAAATTATACAGGTATTTAATTAATTAGTTAATGAATGGCTAAATAAACATTTGTTACGTCTGAATGAAGGCAGGCAACAGAAAATAATGTTGCACAAAGGTTTAAAAATATACAACAAATTACCTGAAGAAATAAAAAGGAGCAGAACTGTTGCAAGTTTCAGAGAGAAGCTGGGTAAATGGCTGGAGGAGACAGATTGTAATGGGGTTTTTTTTGTGAAGGATTCAATGAAATTAAAACCTTGTTTGTTTTTTCTCTTTTATTTTTAATGTGATGTATGAATTGTAATTATATATATACAGGGCGTTCGCCGGAAAACGCTACCCTCCCAGTCTGTTGCCGTCGGTAACTTGCTCGGTCAGTCGTGCCAGCAGCTCCCGCCACACGGCACCGTGAATCACCGCACTGTTTAACACCTCCGCTGCCCCAAAAGTGCAGTGACGCAGTATAATGGGACCCTTACATTGTTAAGAACGGTTTCTTAGCATTGTAACTAGTTTGTGACTTCAGTCTCTTATTAATCAGTGTTGTGAATAAACGTTTCTTTGCAGGTTGGCTGGTTTGGGGCTTCATACTCTTACTAATCTGTACCGTGTTTGAGTGTGAGTAAAATTATGGTACGTTACAGTTTGCAACAAAGAATACTTCTCTACGATACATATGTGAAGAAGAAGTCGTTTAAAAAGTGTCGCAGTAAATTTCGTCGCGAATTTCCTGGCGCTATACGGCCAGCTAAATCAACAATTCTGCGTCTGGTTAAGAAAGTAAGAGAAACGGGTTCATTTTTTAACAAAAAGAGACTGTCGGTCAACCGTATTCTCACAGAGGAGAAAATTGACGATATCGCTTTTCGACTAGAACAGTCACCCAAAAAATCATTAAGTCAGTTAGGGCAGCGTGTGTCTCGAAACATGTTCAGAAGATGTGAAATGTACATTACACAAGAGTGTCAACACTTCCAGCATCTTTTATAAGGCAAGCTAATGAATTACGTCACATTTAAATGCTTAGCACATACAAGTTTATGAAGCGTAATTATTATGAAATAGTCCGCGGACGACGGTCGAACAATGCCGGAAGCTGACCGCTCGCTCGCCGGGAGCAGTTTCTTCCTTGTAGCGCTAACAGTGGGTTGCGTTTCCCGGCGAACGCCTTATATTAGCCATAGGCTATTTAAAAATAAATAAATAAATTCAGTCATTTGATTCCAATCTTTGTCTCATACGTATACTGCACTGCACTATAGTTCAATATACACTTAAAAAAAAAAAATACATGACCTCATTGATTAGTTTGTATGCCGTGTGACAATATACCACAAGGGTGACGTAGTGATGTACGAGAAAAGTGAGGGAATTATATGTATTTGGTGGTGTGGGATGTGACACATATTTTAGATGTCATTACAGGGGCGGATCCAGGGGGGGGGCTAGGAGGCTCAAGCCCCCCCCCCCAAAAAAAGTATCTTGGTTCACCCCCGACATTGAGTTTTGAGACCTTTTTTTTAGCTCTACGGATTTGAGGCCCGAGGAGGCTATAAAAAACTACCTTTTTCCCGACTCAAGCCCCCCCTCCCCAAAGCCAAAATCCACTGAAGGCAAGCCCTCTGAACCAAAATTCACTCAAGCCAAGCCCCCCCAAACCAAAGTCCGCTCAAGCCCCCCCCCCAAAACAAAATCCTGGATCCGCCCCCGGATGTCAAATATAGGAGTTGGAGAGGACTGCTATATTTATTTGTGGAAATCACCGCAGAACAAAATCATGTGTCATTATGACAGTCGACGCAAGTCAATATGATACGTTACAAACTATCACAACCCCTGCATTAGACTAACTGACTAACACCACTCAAGAGGGCTTAACTTTATTCTTTGCAACCTGTCCCGCATCAGATTATCGCGCAGTCTGTCGGGGTAGGTGGCAGGTGTACCACTCTGACGGGGCGAGGCGAGCTGACAGAATTCGGGATGACGCGGAGTTGTGTGCGCCTAACTTGTTGCAGCGCAGTGTGAATCAGGCATTCCGAGGCAGCTGTCTCGTTGTGCGGAGTTGGTGGCGAGTTGGCGGGGGTGGAAGTTGGAGCGGCCTCCGGAGGGAACTTGCAGACCGCACGCGTCTGGCAAACACCAGCTGCCGCCAGGCCGACCTCTCTTCCTACAGTACCCACTGCTAAAATACCGGCCAGCATCTAAATCAACACGTGCTAAATAACTTATGCTGTTTGCTTAAGAGTGTCGTGCTTATTTATATCTCTTCAATTTAACAGAGAAAAATATTGCACAGAACAGAACCTGTTTGTGTGTGTATGTTTCCATGTTGTATCTGCGTGTGTTTATTTTTGTTTACCTGTGTGTTTGTGTTTGTTTACTATGTTTACAATTGTGTGTCTTTTTTGTGTTTGGGTGTGTACAGTTTTAATTTTTTTTGTTTTTTTGCATGTGTAATTGTGTGTTTTTGGTGTATTGGGTGCCGATATGTATTTTTGGGTTAACGCGCGTTTGTGCATTTTTGTGTTTAGCTGGTTCCTTATGTATGTCGTCCTCATTTAGATCTTTTCAATTTATCAGCGAAAAATTTTGCACAGAAAAAATACCTTGTTTGTGTGTGTATGTTTTCATGTTGTATCCGTGTGTGTTTACCTGTGTGTTTGTTTACTATTTTTGCATTTGTGTCTCTTTGTATGTATGCGTGCGTAAATTTTTTGAGTTTTTCGTTTTTTCGTGTGTAATTGTCTGTTGTGTGTTTTTTTTTGTGTTGGGTGCCAATATGTGTGATTGGGTGAAGGCGCGCGTGTGCATTTAACTTTTGTGTATAGCTGTTTCCTTATGTATGTCGCGCTTATTTTCATCTTTTCAATTTATCGGCGAAAAATATTACACAGAGAAGACCTTGTTTCTTTGTGTATGTTTTCATGTTATATCTGTGTATGTTTATATGTGTTCACCTGTGTGTTTGTTTGTAGTTTTTGCATTTGTGTGCTTCTTTGTATGTGTGCGTGCGTACATTTTTGCGTTATTCGCGTTTGTAATTGTGTGTTGTGTGTGTGTTGGGTGCCGATATGTGTGTTTGGGTGAACGGGCGTGTGTGTATTTAATTTTTCTGTTTAGCTGTTTCCTTATGTATGCCATGCTTGTTTAGATCTTTTCAATTTATCAGTGAAAAATATTGCACAGAAAAGAACTTTTTCTGTGTTTTTCTGGCTATGTGCAGATCAATAAAAACAAAGAAACTTTTACAGCGTTTGATGATTTAGAAAAAGCTTTTGATAATGTCTAATAAAAACTGCCGAGATAGAAGAGTACTTTATAATCTATATAAAAATCATGTAGAGAATCATGAAAAATATGCATCAGTTAAAAATGGTGTCAGAGCACGTTGTAGTATATTCACATTACTCGTATTCAACTTGTATGTGGAAGAAGCAATAAAGCTGGTGAAAGAAAGATTTGATCATGGCCTAAGTGTTCAAAGAGAAAAAATCAGTGTGCTAAGATTTGCTGATGACATTATCCTGTTAGCAGAACGGTTTTGAGGATATTGAGAAGTACCTGAATGGCATGAACAAAATAATGAAAGAAGATGTTGGTCTAAATAGAATGCAAATCTAGACAAAAGTGATGAAATGTAACAGAAATGATAATATTAAAAGTATATTAAATATAAAAAATAGGATCAGATACGATAGGAGAAGTAAGTGAATTTTCTTACTTAGGAAGTAAAATAACAACTGATGGCCGAAGCAGGTATGATGTTAAAAGCAGAGTAGCAGTATCAAAAAGAGCCTTCATCAAAAAGAGAAATGTTTTAGTTTAAAATATTGATCTAGGACTTAGAAAGAAATTTTTAAAAGTCTGTATGTGGAGCACAACACTTTATGGTAGTGAAACATAGACTTTAGGAATACCGGAAAGAAAGAAAATTCAAGCATTTGAATGTGGTGCTATAGAAGGATGCTTAAAATTAAGTGGACAGACAAAGCACGAAGCAAACGAGTTTTGGAAATTGTGGGCGACGAAATAAGTATGTGGAAGAGTCTTACAGGAAATAGAGACAGGCTGGTAGGTCATATTTTGAGACCTGCTGGACTGGTTAATTTGTTAGTGTAGGGATAGTCGAAGGTAAGAACTGCAGAGGAAGACAGGGATTAGAATATATGAAGCAGATAAGAGGACGTGGGCTGTAAGGGATATGTAGAAATGAAGATGTAACATAAGATAGGAAGGGGTCGAGGATTGCATCAAACCAGTCGAAAGACTGACGACAGCCAAAAAAAAAAAAAAGTAACGAAGTCGTGCATACACGACTTCATACTAGTGCTCGATTGTATGAAAAGTAACAAAAGTAACATAACGATATGATAGTGACGAGTGCTGAATGATTTAGTAACTAATACATACTGGTACACAATTTCTAGTTAATGTGACAGCACTACTATAAACACAATGACCGCTATTTAGGATCAAATAATTACAGTGAAGACGAAAAGAGGCTTTATCCCTCGTCGACGTCAAGGACATTAGAGGCAAGAATGGAGAAGGGTAAGGAACGGGAAGGAATTCATCCATGGCCATTTTTTAAAGGTAGCATCCCGGATTTATCCATTGCCATTTTTTATAGGTAGCATCGCGGCATTAGCCTGGGGTGATTTGAGGAAACCATGGAAAACTAAAGTCTGAATACCTGGACGGGGATTCGAACCTGCGTGCTCCGGAATGCCTTTCTTACGATCACCTCAACAGCCGTTTACTAACGCCTCTCTTCCCCTGTATGCCTCTAACCATGCCATATGCTTTTTCTGATCATGGTAATCCCTTTTTCCCATCAGTTGATGCCTCCTTTATAATTGGCTTACATTATGCCACCAGAATTGAGAACATGATGATTATTGCAGCCACCTTAAATTGGCGAACACTTCTCTTCAGAACTAAGGAAAAGTCAACTGAGGTGCCGAGCTAATTTTCATTACTGGCTACACTAGATCCCACCAAACAAGTCTCCATGGTCGCCCATGTCAGGCTCCACCTTGATCACAACAAAGTGTTTCCTGGTAACAGCCCTCTCACAACCTCACTCGCCTGCAACGAGGCCAAACTAATTCCTCACAATCACGGTTTGATGGTGCCAGGTCTGTGCAACCACAATTGGAACCAACAGTAAGTTCAGGAAGAATCTATTCGTTTTTTTTTAAAAAAAAAATCGAATTTCATTGCACTGGAGTGCACGCTCAGGTGGCAGTTTCCCTAAGCAACAATTTTCCCTCTTTCCTTTACATTCCTATTTTGACCTCCGTAAATTTCAAGTTTAAATTTTTTTAATTTCCTTGTTTACTTATTAGAATCCTTGACCTCTTTACCTACGAGTAAAAATCTTCCCGCACTCTTCAACCTGAAATCGAAAGCCAGATTGTGGTAATGGTCATCTTTTCTCTTCCATACAAATCTCTTTATTCTTCCAACAATATCTTTTTACCTCTCACCACAAAAATACGCCTTGTACACTGCCATGACTCTCTTCACCAGCCTTCTGTCTTCCAATTAATATCTTTTTTTTATTTATTTATTTTACTTACGCCTCGTTGACGTCCAGGTCATTAAAGGCGGGATGGGAATGGGGAGAAAGATAGGGTAGGAATTCGGCCATGGCCTTTTTTGAAGGAAGCATCCCAGCATTCGCCTGGAGTGATTTTGGGACACCATGGGAAACCCAAATCTGGATGCCCGGACGGGGATTCGAACTGCCGTCCTCCGGAATGTGAAGCCAGAGCGCTAACCACTCACCAACCACGCTGGGTCAATTAATCCCATTCCAGCTCCTTTACCATATCTGTTACCGATTGTATTTTGCGATAATTTCCAGAGACAAATTTAGCAGTCCTTTTTCTGCACCCCTTCAACTCGTTTTAGATACCCAAAATGTTGTTCCTATACTACACCAACATATTCAAGCAATGCTATGACTAACACAATTCCCTGAATTCTCTGATACATCCCCTCATCTCTCTCTCTTCAATACACGGAGGATTTTGAAATTTTTTCCAACTGCCTGTATAATTCTTGCCCAGTTAAGCTTGTTATCAAATTTAATGCCAAGATATTTAAATTTGAAGTCTTCAACTAGCAATTCTTTCCCCATATTATAATCATAGTCGAACTTTAGTTTTTTAACTATGTATGTAATAATGTGACTCTTCTTCGAATTTATCTTCATCCCATGTTTCAACCCACGTAGATATCCCGTCCAGATCACCCTGCAGCTGTTCACTGCCCTCTACCGTTTTAATCCTCATATATTGCATTACATCATTTGCAAGCACTGTGTCTACTGTTAGTAAACGATCAACTCAATCATTCATCAGAATGATGAGTAACAACGGTCCCAACACGCTACCCTGTAGCACTTCCATTTTCACTTCCAGTTCTTTTGACACTAGCTTACTCTGTCACAAGCCTGTTTGAAAGATCTAGTACTATACTATCAATTTGCTTTCCCTTTGTCCAATACCTTGCATGTAGCCTACTAAATGAGATTGACACGAATATCCTTGCCTAATGCGATTTTGTCGATTTAAAAGTCACTTACGTTATTAACAGACATAGCTGATGATTTGATTTTCTGCAGCTGATGTGACCCAGTGATGCTTGCGATATCTGCACAGTGGTGAGGACTTCCGGGTGGCGGTCAGGCCGCTGACAAGTCGGGATGGACGATCCGTCTTGTCTCGTGTTTCCCCGGAGAAGCTGCACTGTAGCAGCAGGTGCCTCGGCTGTAGGCTGCCATCCATTATCTCGGCTTCCTCGCAGCGACTGCCATCAGTCTTGCGGGCAGGCGGGCTCGGATGACGCTCTGGAGGCCTCGCACCATACGTCACGGAGACGAAGTGATACCGCCACCACGCCTCAGCCGCAGTACCGAACAGTAGTCCACAGCAAGGGGTCTCGCTCAAAGACAGAAAACACTAATTGAGCGAAGAAAGCGACCACAACGTGTTCTGGTGTCTTTAAAACGGCCATGACACTTTATAGGACGTCCATTAATTACGTAGGGTGTTTTGTAGGAAATTCGAAACCGGGGATGGGCAAATGAAAAAAAAAATTTCGATAAAAATCATACCGATATTTACAAATTGTATCCATATGTATCCAGAAAAATATCGATAATTCGATATATCGGTATATTCGATATGTCGATATTTCAATGTAGCGATGTATCGAAATATCGATATAGCAATATTTTGAAATATCGATATAATGAGATATCTATTTTTTTTACTAATGCCATTATTTATTTTAAAATATTCCATAAATATATAAAACAATATTTAAGAAAATTAAAAGCAGATTCAGAAATTACAGGAAATTTTATTAATTTATCTCATTTTGCATCCTGTCAAACCAGTATTCGTCTGATATAGACTTCAAAAGAACTTACGTCCCCTCGTCAATCTATTCCTGTTGTACGACCGAGCGTGGTGGTGTAACGGCTAACGTTCTGGCCTCGCATTCGGGAGGACGGCGGTTCGAATCCCCGTCCGGGCATCCAGATTTGGGCCACGGCCGAATTCCTTCCCATTCCTTGCCCCCCCATCCTTTCCCGTCTCTAAAGACCTAGTTGTTATAGGAGACGTTAACCAGTTAAAAATAAAAATAAAAAAATCCTGTTGTACGGCCTGCCTAGTTAACAGCAGAAGACACTCTATCGGATGACATGGAAGAGGCTTGGCATAACAGGTATTTCGTCAACGCATTAACTGTTATTCATCAGTTTAAAACTGAAGCTGTTAATTTAAGCTGTCTTGGTTGTTTACATCTACATCTATACTCTGCAATTCACAATTACTGTGGGTGGCAGAGGGTGCTAAGCACCAATCCTAATTTAGTGCATTCCAGTCCCGAACAGAACGAGGAAAGAAAGAATACATAAATTTATCAGTACGACATCTTATTTCTCGGATCTTATCCCTCCTGTCATTGCGACCTAAATATCGATATATTTTATAAAATAATCGATAGTTACTGTCGATATTGTTAATCTTCGATATATCAAAAATAGATATTTTACTTAGGGTATCAATATTAAGAACCAATTCGATATAATTTTTTGTGTGTGAACGCAATTCAATATCCACCTTAACACGTTACTTATGTGTTGGATAAATATACGTACATATCCAATCTTCTGAAAGTGTCGTAGAAAATTGAATTCGTCGTAATTAACAGCTTGCACTTGAATTGCATCCATTGATGAAAACCTAACGTTTCGGCCATCATTTTGCGGCCTTCTTGAGAGGAATGTCAAGGCTGAGATCGCTGTCGCCAATATATAGCTCCCGTAGAGCGCGCTAACCGTTCGGAGTGACGTCACTCAAGTTACCTCCGCCAGCGTGGCCGGTCCGATGGGGGCCTGCGTCCCGCGTTTTCCTATGCAAGCAAGAAGACCATATTTGGTCAAGTTGTAGCCCGCCGTCCTTGTTCATATTATCTGGTCACTTTTTAATTTCCAGCGCTTCTCTGATACTCCTGGGCCGCCATCTGCTTTAATGAACCATTACACTGGTGTCACTGTCAATTTATGTCAACCCTCAACGCCGCAACACGGATGCTTCATCAATATTCGTCTTTCTATAAAAAAAATAACCTAACCGTTAACATTCAAATATGTCGACATAAGAAAAAAAAAATAACGTTAACATAAACCTGTTAAAATTTATCAGCTTTTTTTTAAACTCTTAACCATTGATGAAAATCTGTTAAACTGCGACGAATTTACTTTTCTAAGACACTTTCAGAAGATTGGATATGTACGTATATTTATCCAATATATGTGAAACGTGTTAAGATGGATATTGAATTTCGTTCACACTCAAAAAAAAATATATCGAATTGGCACTTAGAATTGATACCCTAACTAAGAATATCTATTTTTTATATATCGAGATTATAATATCGACAGTAATTATTGATTATTTTATGAGAAAATATCGGAATATACGTGGATATACATCCATGCTAACAACCACGTGTTTGTTTGAGATCTTTTTTATATTATTTTATTTTTAGCGCTCCTGTTATCAAAGGCTGAACGTCGCTCCTAACGTTGGAATCGACAGCGTCAGTATAATTTTTCTTTTTAGCTCTATTTCTCTTCAAAATCTAGTTGCCCGGATGGGGATTCAAACTCGCATCCTCACCAATGCGTTGGTTATAAGGTATAAAGAAACGATGCGCTCAATCATGATTAGAGTGTAGTGTAGAGCGTGAATTCAAGAGATGAGAAGATACAAGAATAATAAAAAAAACACAGGACTATCCTCTTCTTTTTTACTCTTCAGCCAATATCACTTTGATAGTTTATCCGTGAATCAACAGCAGAAATCTGAATTTCCGCGAGATGAATTCAGTTTAATCATATGCTTTGCCAGGTTTAATCTGTATTTTGATGCTCTTTGACAGCTACTAAAAAAAATAGCATTTATGCAGTACTAGCTGACCCAATGCTTCGTTATTGCTAGATTTGAGGTAAATTAAAAGGGTGCCAGACACGGTTGTAGTCTGCCCCCATTACTATTCAACCTGTATGTAGAAGAACCAATAAAGGAAGTGAAATAAAATTTTGAATGTGGCATAACTGTTCAAGGGGGGAAAATCAGCATTCCACAATTTATTGATGACATTATATAGACAGCAGAACAGGCTGAGGATATTGAGAAGTTACAGAATGGCATGAACAAAATACTGAAGGAAGATTTTGGACTAAATTTAAATCAAACAAAGACAAAAGTGAGGAAATATAGCAGAAATGATACCAATACTAGCGGATTAAATATAAAAATAGGATCGGATACGATCGACGAAATAAGTGATTTCTGTTACTGGGGAAGCAAAATTACAGCTGATGGTCGAAGCAGGAATAATTTTAAAAGTAGAATAGCACTAGCAAAAAGAGCTTTCACGAGAAAGAGAAATCTTTTAGTTTGAAATATTGGACTTAGAAAGAACATTTTTAAACTCTGTGTGTGGAGCACAGCACTTTACGGTAGTGAAACATGGACTTTAGGATTTCCAGAAATAAGGATAATTAAAGCATTTGAAATGTGGTGCTATAGAAGAATTCTGAAAATTAAGTGGACAGACAAAGTAAGAAATGAACGAGTTTTGGAAATGATGGGCGAGGAAAGAAGTTTGTGGAAGAAGATTACAGAAAGAAGAGAAAGGCTGGTAGGTAATATTCTGATACATGCAGGATTGGTTAATTTGTTAGTGGAGAGGACAGTCAAAGGTAAGAACTGTAGAAAAAGACAGAGATTAGAATATATGAAGCAGATAATTGAGGGCGTGGGTTGTAAGGGATATGTAGAGATGAAAAGGTTAGTATAAGATAGGTAGGGATGGAGGATTGGATCAAACCAGTCGAGAGACTGATGACAGAATAAATAAATAACTAATAAAAAACAAATAAAAATAAGTGGAATTTTGATAAAAAATTGAAAAATTATGTATTTACAACTTTTTTATGATTTGGATTACATAACTTGCAGTTACTGCTTCATTTAATTTTAAGTCCACTGGAATACTCTTGGATACACAATGTTTTTGGGGATTGAGTTTGGCATAAATTAAAACAAATTGTTTGGTTTTCCCACACGGGAACATGTGACCTTTAATTTTTTTATAACCTAAATTTTCTTATTTCCAGTATACAAAAATGTTGTCACTAAACGATCTGCGGAAAGATCGTTTTTATCACGCATGTTTGTCACCACTGAAAATTTATTAACATGTCTCCACAGATGTGATGCTTTTCAACACGCATTTAGCTCGAGCTGATGCTGAATGGAGAAAAATGTCAAAACTCACCTACTGATAATATTAGTACACTATCGAATGGCTGTTTGCTTCAACGTAAATCTTGTAATTTTCGACGAAATGCTCCCAAAGATTTTTCATGCAACATTCCACATTCATCTTCCATTCCTCATTCGTAATGTTTTTATTTCACCGTTTTAGATATTTAGCGACTATTAAAGTGCTGAGTGTGCTGTTTTACAACCACCCAAAAGAGTAGCAGCAATTCCAGATGATGAGAATGCCAAAGGGATATTGTTTCGTAAACGTGTAGTTGCCATTACATTGATTTATCACACGGTGTACGCATAAAACCAATTCTTGTTGTGAGCCAGTGATGGTTTCATTCTATTGGAGGATATCAATAGCTTTAAACCATCTCTGGACAACACAGACCATTTTGCCAAAAAAAAAAACCATGCTTCCTAAACGTCCTATATTTCTTTAGTCTATTGCGGAAACACATACGATCATTGACTTTTGTATATGTAGAATTCAATTTTTATAGACGTATGTATGTCTTTCCTCTTCGCATTGTAATTAAATACACTTTCCTATACTTAATTATATTAAATCTAGCATCTAAGCTTCTTCAACGAAAACAAGTTTGCCAGGAAGAAGAAATTGTTGCTTGAAACATATAACTTGTAATACTTCATACAAAACAAAAGAATCACATTTCTGTTTATTTTAAAAAGTGATCAAAAATGATTAGACGTGTTTGACAATACATTGAAAGTAGATACTGAAATAATCTTATATATATATATAAAAATAGACGTTTGTTTTCCTATATTTCACTTTTCAGCCACCACTACCTAGCACAGATCACTGGTGTTTGTGTGTGGAAGTAGCATGGAGTTTCCTGTCATGCACAACGTTGACCGAATGTCGATAGCTGTGGGGATGTGGGAGATACGTATGATGATTAAAGTTCGCCAATGCAGGGCGTTTTCATATATCGACCAAAAATTTGTGTCTTCTTATGCTTCTCTTTCCTGCCACAACTACATAGCATAGACCATTGGTGTTTGTGTGTGGTATCGTGTCTCCTATCGTCCACTATGGTGCTTAGATGTCGGTAGCTATGGGGGTGTGGGAGATATGGGGGTTGAAAATGGTCGACCTGCGGCAATTTCATATTTCTGCCAAAGACGCATGTGTCATGGTGTATCACTTTTTAGCGAAAACTATCTATCATAGTTTGTGTGTGTTAGTAACACAGAGTCACCTTTCGATCACAACGACGGCCGAATTTCGGTAACTGTGGGAGATATGGTGGTTGAAAGTGGTATATCAAGGATATTTTCGTATTTCATCCAAAGACATGTGTGTTCGTAAATTTTACTTTGCTGCCTGAACTACAATAGCGCAGATGACTGGCATTTGAGTGTGGTAATAGCATCGCGTCTCCCATCGTGCACTATGGTTGTTAGATGTCAGTAGCTGTCAATACAAATTCTTTATAAACACGAACGAAGTCGTGGGTACCAGGTAGTATTACAATTAATTTATAATCTTATTTAGACGTGCGTGTCGCTATATTTCACCCACCGCAAGCCACTGGTGTTCGTATTTGGCATCTACCATCGTGCACTATGGTGCTTTCATGCCCCTAGCTGTGGGAGATATGGTGGTTGAAAGTGGTCGACCGAGGATATTATCATATTTCACCAACGACATGTCTTTCCCAATAGTTAACTTTTCAGCCACAACTACCCAACGCAGATAACTGTGTTTGTGTGACGCTGAAGCCTCGAGTTTCCCATCGAGCACTATGGTGGTTGCCTGTCGGTAGCTGCGGGAGTTTGGGAGATAAGGTGGTCGAAAGTGGTTGACATAGGTTATTTACATATTTCGACTAAAATGTTCTGTGAAATCTTCTAGAATATACTAGGATGTACTAAAATGTTCTACTACGTTCTTGAATACTGTTCTAGAATATGTCATTTTTTTCCAATTATTAACAAATATAAATAACTCACTTGCAAGTTATTTAACGTGCGAACTAGGACTGTTGATAATATATCGATATATCGAAATTTCGATATTATTTTTAAAAAATATCGATATTTATGAGTGATATTTTTTAGGACGATATATCGATATTTCGATACTGAAATCTGGATATTAGCTTCGATATTTTTTAAATTAAGTTATCATTTTTTATTTGCTCTGAATGACACTATATCCCTCAGATTTCTGTTATGCATAGAGATCAGCAAGCTTAAGTAAATCTTTCTATAATTAATTTGGATGTTATAGGTACCAAGTTTACTCAGATGATGACAACAGACAGTGTAGGCAAGGCATCGTTCGCCCAGCATGAATCGAAAGCGGACCAACTGTTTGAAATTTGCGTGCGCATTGTCCAGGGAACTCCAGTGGGTTAGCAGGAATAGTGGGAAGTATAAATAACAAATAGTTGCTAATTAGAGAACAAGAAAAGTAAAACAACTGAGAATAACCTATCAACATACAAAACTAAATTAAATACCACCAAAAAATCTTATGAAAAAAAGTTATGTAACTTGGCCATAATGCATGCGGTAATAGCTAAACTTTTACCTAAATAAATGCCTCAACTGTATTGCTTACCAATCTTAAAAATACACAGAATAAGATTCGCCTCGAATCTCCTTCGAATTTATAACTTTTATTAATTTTTATGAAAATTATGAGAAACATAATGGTCAAAATTTAAAAAAAAAAAAGAAACAACAATCATCACCAAGAGAAACCATTAGAGAGTGAAAACCTGATTAACAACAAAATCACACATCTGTTTATCAGTGGACACCCTTATTTTTTACAAAGTTTGATTTTATGAAATTGCATTTACAAAAGTATCGATATATCGATACTTTTTTCCGATACATCGACGACCGATATTGATAGTTTTTAAAATATCGAAAATCCGATATTTTTAAAAATATCAACAGACCTAGTGTGAACCGATTTAGATGAGATTCTCTTTGACATGTTGCTAATTTGATAGCGAGTACCATACGCTACTTATTATCCAGGGAAAATTAAAATGGAAAAGACAATACCTTCAAAATTCTTGGCAATCACGAATGATGACGGGGTTTTTTGATTAGAAGATCGAAATTAATAGAACTTAATATAAATATTATAATACAGTAAGTTAGCTGATCAGACGTTATATGTAGTCCTCCACAGATTTTTCGACTGCGAGAAGAAAATTCTGTTTCGGTAAGCAGGAATAACACTAAAATCACTGGTAGGATTTTCTTAAGCTGCTTACTGTCTGAAACATTATTCAGCGCAGGATCGCTGAATTAAAATTGGATATATTTTATTCCCAGGCGGCATCGCAAAGCTGAGCAATAAATAATATTGTGTCTGTTCGTCTATTCGTTCGTTTCGTCGAGCGCGGATAGCGAAAAAACTGCGGGTTTCATATTGATGGAGTTTGGAATAATAAATAACATGTCGCCATTAGTAAAACAGGGTGTCCAAAACATGACAAATTAAGATTAAAATATTCTCAAATCATTATACATTTGTAGGTGAGGTTATTCTGCAGTCAAAATATTTGACAGGATAATTGCCAACGACATCATGCAGAACGCAATCAGTAACAGACATGATAAAAGAGCTGAAATGGGATTCATTGGAAGACAGAAGGAGGGTGAAGTGGGTCATGAGAGTGTACAAGGCGTATATTGGTGATGAGGCGTGGAAAGATATTGATGTAAGGATTAAAAGTAATGCATGGAAGGGAAAAGATGACCATGACCACAAGCTGGCACTCAATTTCAGGCACAAGGGTGTAGGAAGATTCTCTTCTTTAGGTAAAGGTGTCAGGGATTGGAATAAGTTACCAAGAGAAGTGATGAATAATTTACCAAAAGTATTGAAAGAATTTTAAGTAGAAATTTGTAGAGGGCAAACATAGGTGGGTTAAGGATAGGGAGGAAATGGGTGTGTACGGAAATTGCCACTAGAGCGTGTGCTCCGTTGCAATTAAATTAAATTTAAAAATTTAATTTAACCCTCTACTGCCCACTGTGACTCTGAAGTAAAGTTAAATTTTATCGTTATATTTCGCATTAGGAGCGTCGTTCCTTTCTTGACCAGTGCGACTTGAATGCTACAGTATGGCTGCTTTAAATTTAGGTTGTTTGCACTGACACCAATATAATATTATCTGTGGTAGGTAACATTGAATGTTGGGCTGCACTCATTTGTCGTCTTCCTGTGTTGGTGCGAGTTTAGCTGTTATTTACAGTGATACTATATTAAATTTTCAGGAAACAAAAATACTTAATGATAAATTTAAATATCATTCTTCATTGTAAACAATGCATTTAATATAACTATAAATATTGCATGTGTTATGAGTGAATTTAGGTCCGTTCCTCTGAAGTCACATTGGGCAATAATGAATCATACCTCACTTAGTTACAGAATCATGTACCCCCAAAAAGTTTTATGGGAAACGTAGAAAAGTTGAGGTATATGAAGTTAGGCATATTCCGGGGTATGAATCAGAAGAACCTGTCTTGGCTCCAGATAGTGAGGACGATATTGAGGTAGTAGAAAATCGTCAAGGTTACATAATTATAGCCGTGAGTGATAATGATAGTGCAGAAGACAGTGATAATGGTGTACTTGTGAATAATGAAAGTGATAACGAGAATGTTAGTGATGAATCTCAAGCCAAATATGATTGGAGACGTTATAACAATCGTATTATTCTTCCTGTTTCACCATGGAAGAGTTCTCTCCGTTCTGCACCGAAGAACCTCGTCTACCTTTGACCTACTTTACACAGCTGTTAGATGATAAAATTGTGGGAAATGCTGCATATCAGACCAATTGTGTATATTTTTACCTGCAATTAATTGTTATCTCATTATTCTTTACTTACTTCCAATTTTAACATGCAGCTGCGTTCTTGCCTTGAAATGGAAATACTAAATTATTTGTACAAGACTGAACAAAAAAATGTAACTACCCACTGTCACCTCAAAGTCACAGAACTATTTTGAAAAAATAAATAATTAAAAAACAAAAATTCACCTTATATGTGTTAAATACATTATTCTTTAACATTCTGTGCATATAAATATTTTTTTCTACATGAAATAATAATTTGGGAAATAGAGGGTTAATTACTGATTGTATCTAAATTAATTAAATTGTTAATACAAAGCTGTGCTCCAGCTGCAACAAGTTGAACAGTAACCCTTCGAACAGAACTGTTTCGTTCGATTTGTGTCCGAAATGTTCTATTTATTTAACAATAATGTCATTTTTATTCCATCAAGAAAAATTAGTTTTTAATAGCTGGGAAACAAATTTGTATATGTTGTATGTGAAGCAAAACGACTATATGTTCTCCCTACGTGCTGGTGTTTACATATTTTTCGAAAAGAACAGAAGAAAATGCGGAGCAAACGTAATTTAGCGGCGAACAAAAAACCGCAGCACGTGAGAGAAGCTCGTAGAAAATTTATGGGCACTTTGCATGCGCGCACGCACCTACTATATCTCCGTGGAACATTAAACATTCAACCCTCCACCTGATGAAGACTGCGGCACAGTCGCATAGGGGTCGTAAAAATTACGATAAGCTTCAGCCCACACAGTTCGCAACCTCGTAAACCAGCTGTAATTTGCTGGACCCCGAAAGGACCTAAAAGGACTTACGATGAATTAGGTGTCTCGCGGTTAATTATTATAAAATAATTAGTCCACGATCCAGTTTAAAAAAACTGTTTTTGTTTCTCGAAGATATATACTTCAAAGATACTGGTCACATGTAAACACACTCCAGTGATTACATTCGACACTTCTTCCAACGACAATATTGCCACACACTCCCACCAGTACACGTACAACTGTTGGCTCAAAACTGTCTTTGCCTACGTAAACCATGGAGGAAGGAAATATATGGAGGAGAAGTGACGTTAAATCGGTGAAGCAGGCTCTAAACTCTACCGCATGGCGGCAGCAGCGGTATTGCGCTTCCAAACATTGCGATATTCCCAGTATATCCCGAAAACTAAGCAAGATATCGAAAAATTTTATTCTTTATTTTCGATTTGTCTCGTCATGTTACATAAGAATCGATCATTAAATTTGACTTTTGCGAAATTTTTCTTCCCCATTTCAACACAAGAAACCTCACTTTTGATACAGTATATCTCTAGAACTAGGTGAGATATCGAAAATTTTTATTCTTTATTTTTCATTTTTTTCGTCTTTTTAAATAAGAATCCATCATCAAATTTGACTTTAACCAATTTTTTCTTCTGAATTTCAACCAAAACCATTTCACATTTGGGACAGAATATCTCGAAAACTAAGCAGAATATCAAAAAAATTTATTCTTCATTTTTTATTTGTCATATCAAGTTACATAATAATCCATCACCAGATATCGGCGTCACCTTTATCCTAGAGTCCCCTTGAGGTTTTTGTACATATTATTCCCCGTGTCTGTATGGAAGCGGCCATGCCCCCTCCACTCCGGCCATGCCCCCCCACTCCTCCTCCACCCTGCTTCACTTTAATGCGTGGTGAAGGTCTGTTGCGTCGTCTCCATATATTTCCTTCCTCCATGATGTAAACAGTGTCCATAAAACCGTCTCTGCCGCTCTCTTTATATAAGTTTCACCGAAAGTTCTAGAACATTACAAAGGCTTCCGACAGATATATCTCGAACTTTAACAATACTTAAACAATTAAAAATATATTAAAAGCAATCAAAATCATTTACAATCATTACGAAATGGTCAGAAACGAAAATTAAAGGTACTTAAACACAAAATTATCTACTTAAATCATTTTAAACTGTAGTAAATCATCCTTTAAACATCATAGCTCACCTTAACCCGGGGCGCACATTGAGCTGCGTGGCGCAGTAGGGGCAGCGCAGAGCAGGGCAGGGCAGCACAGACTGGCAGTTACTCGCGCATATTAGAGCGCAGTTTCGTGCGGCAGTTTACAAAGCATTGTGTTGTGCGAAAAACCGACAATAAAGCGTAACCAAAAACATGTCCATGCAAAAACTCGATTTTCGATTTCTGAATCAGATTGGGATGCCGAGCTTGGAAAATTGTTATTACTTTAACAGAAGCTGAGTTAGATAAAACTATGCAAAGTGAGTATATGAAAAGAAGAAACTCTCATCTGGCTTTTGCAGTGACAAGAGAATTCTCAAAAGATAATTTCCGGATGACTCGAGCGGAGATTCACGGCATAATGTAACCTGTTATTTTCTCGACAAAGCTCAAATATCTATTAGAACTGAAGAAAATCTCGCTGTATTTTCGTGGTTATTTATTTAATTATTTAGCGTTTGACGGTACATGACATTTATAAGAATGTTTCTCTCTTTTATTTCATATTATATTTTTAAGAAAACTATATAGCCGAACATAAATACTTGAAACTAAAAAAGCAGTGTCAAGAAATTAAGTGTTTCTCGGGGACACTATTGAATGATGTAGTACAAATAATAAGAAAACAAATAATGTGATAAGAGCCTATATATATCAATCTTTTTCGAAGTTTTATTAAAAATGAATTCAAAAAAAGAAAAGAAAATTGTAAGTGGATAATTGTATGATAAATAAATGCTGAATTTACTCGCCACTTGTTGGGCTCATTGTCCAAATCTCTTGTATAAATTTAATTTTTATGTATTTTTTATGACTGATATTGTGAATCGCAGGTTGGTTACGCACCAGATTAATCAATTTTTCTTATTCCATAGTTGAAAATGATTATAAGTAAAGCAAGACAGGCCCGCCGCTAGCTGTTTGAGCGCCCGCGTGCAATATCGATTAAGCCGCCCTCTGTCTAACAGCCAGTGGTGGATCTAGGAATTTTCCGAACCGGGTGAAAAGACTTTGAGATTATTTTTTTTTTTTTTTTTTTTTTTTTTTTTTGTAACAGTTTAACGTCCCTTTTTAACAACGTGGTCTTTAGAGACGGGAAAGGCTGGGGGCAAGGAATGGGGAGGAATTCGGCCATGGCCTTTTGAAGGAAGCATCCCGGCATTCACCTGGAGTGATTTGGGGAAACCATGGAAAACCCAAATCTGGATGCCCGGACGGGGATTCGAACCGCCGTCCTCCCGAATGCGAGGCCAGAACGCTATCCGTTACACCACCACGCTCGGTCTTTGAGATTGTGCCGCCCCTTCAAACATTATTTGCCGCCCCCATTGTTGCCACCCCGAGTGTCGCTTTCGTCGCGACGACAATGGAATTGGGGCAACTACCGCGGGGCGGCGACTATCGATCACTCGACTTGCCGCCCCCCTCGACCTGCCGCCCGCGTGCGGTGCACGCCTTGCACGCCCGCTTACGGCGGCCCTGAAGCAAGATTATAAATAACGCAAGAAGTGTTACGGCAAAAACCGGCACGAGTGAGCTGCGTGGCACAGTTTCTGTGTCGTGATCACAACGTCGCGCTGTTCCGCCACAAAAGATAGAGACACAGAAACTGTGCTGCGCTGCGCAGACTGCGCGTCAATGTGCGCCCGGCCTAAAAGTAGGATTTATAAACAATTAAGCAATTATCTTGCATAGTTATGTCCAAAAACATATTAAATGGTATTTACATAATTTCTTTTCATAAAACAAAATCCATTTACACTGATTTACAGTCAATAGCAAGACAAATATACAAAATTATATTCAATCAAACTCTAGCGTGCTACAAATGCTTCATAAAACACAATTCTCTAGGTTTGAAGGCTATTATAGATGACTGAGATGTGAACTCTTAAAGCTAAAGACGATTCTAATCTTCGCATTTATATAAAAATTTATCCAAATGAGCAGTCCTGATGTAATACGGTGCGATTGAAATAGATCGATCAATGGTTCCCAATTATTATTTGCGAGTGTCTACCACTTCAAGAACCAGCTCATCGTCGCGTACCCATTATGGCTGAAAAGATAAATAAAAAATGAAACAAATTTTTCGTGATTTGTTAAATTTTAATCGAATATGAAACATCACAAAAAATTAACAACTATACAAATTTTCTATTATAACAATTTTAGTATTAATTAAAACCATAAATGTTGATTTAAGTTTAATGGTACAAATTTGCACGTTTCTCATTGCAAAAATCTTAGTAATTTGGTTATTATTTACCGAGCTTCAACCTTAAATCATCTTAGAGTTGAAGTCAATGGCAGTTTCTATGTTTGTCTTGGAGGAAAATCCGTCAATCGCAAAGATACGTCGTGCAAAATGGTAGTAAAAATGTTATTGCTGCTTTTCTAGCACGATAAACTCTTTTTACCGCTGATTGCTCTGCAAAACGATTCTAAAGTCTGCTGTTACATGAAATGTCTCTTAATTTCTCTGCGTCACAGACAGTTAGGTGGCCGGTGGAATGGTTTACGAAATGGTTCTCTATCCAGTTCCTTTGCGGCGATATTTCTGGAAAATATATTCGTAACTTGGTTGAAAGATTTTTCAAGTGGCATTTAATGGCTGATTTTGTATCTTGCTTCAAAGTCGAAGAAGTCGAAAAAGTGTCAGATTCGAAAACTGGTAATATTTACATTTTTCAATCAAAGACGTCCATGGATATTTTTTTTAATTGGTTCAATTTTCTCCTGCATAGTAAATATAGTTGTATCCTGGCTTTGCTCATTCAGTCTTGTTAAATAACTGACTAGTAAGTAAATTTTTTCAACCATAAAGGGTCAAACAGCATTTTGTTGTACTCATGATGCCCTTTGATAGGTACAGGGTGTTTCAAAAATGACCGGTACATTTGAAAAATCAATAAAAGCTAAACGGGCAGCGATAGAAATGCACCGTTTTGTTGCAATATGCTTGGGACAACAGTAAGTTTTCAGGCAGACAAACTTTCGAAATAAGTTACAATTTTCAACAACAGATGGCACTGCAGTCTGGAAAAATCTAAAGTACGATTATTCTAAGGAATAAACCATTTCTTCACAGCAATCTTGCAATCTGTGAACAGCACACGCTTACAGCAGAAAGGCGACTTACAGAATGCGTTTACTACTATATCTTTCAAATCGCCTGCAGCGCCATCTGTTGTTGAAAACTAATTTCGAAAGATTGTCTGCCTGGAAATTTATTGTTGTCCCAAGCATATTCCAACAAACGGTGTATTTCTATCGCTGCCGGTTTAGTTTTTATTGATTTTTCAAATATACCGGTCATTTTTTAAACATCCGGTATTTCGTTTTAATATGAAAGTAACGACTCACAGAAGAATCTTATTTGTGTATTTTTCTTTAAGATATCAGACTCCAAAGATACTAGGTGCAATTGTAAACAGATGGTCCAGCGATTATAACGTTCAAACAACAACTACTCACAATACTTTGAAGAACTCTCACAATACTGAATACTGACAATGCTAACTATGTATACTAACTGACCCCCAACACTCGTCGCTGCCGATCGCTTATACAAGCTTTAAAGAAAATTCCAGAATATTTCAAACACTTCCGACAGATGTTTCTCGAACTCTAACAATAGCTAAACAATTAAAATCACAATAAAGACAATCAGAATTAATACAAAATCGTTCACAATCATTATGAAACGCACAGAAACTAATATTAAAGATATTTACATGCAAAATTATCCACACAAATCAGTCCAATCTTTCGGAAATTGTCCTCAACATATCGCAGTTCAATTCAATACATAAAAGGACATAATACATAAGGGGAAGGTGCAAAGAAGGGCTGCTAGATTTGTTTCTGGAAATTATCGCAGAATGCAATCAGTGACAGATATGATAAAGGAGCTGGAATGGGATTCATTGCAAGACAGGAGGAGGATGAGGAGGGTCATGGGAGTGTACAGGGCGTATACTGGCGATGAGGCATGGAAGGATATTGCAGTAGGTATGAAAAGTAGTTCATGGAAAGGAAAAGATGATCATGACCACAAGCTGGCACTCGATTTCAGGCACAAGGGTGTTGGAAGATTTTCTTTTTTAGGTAAGGGTGTCAGGGATTGGAATGAGTTACCAAGGGGAATGATGAATAACCTACCGAAAACGTTAAAAGAATTTAAAGTTAAAATTTGTAGAGGGCAAATGTAGGTGAGTGTAGGATAGGTGGAAGTTGGGTGTGTAGGGAAATTGCCACCGGAGCGTGTGCTCCATTGCAATTAAATTAAATTAAATTACAATCTTTTAACTAATATTTATTGCATAATACTGTCCTTGAACATATTAAATAGTATTTACAAAGTTTCTTTCCATAAAACAAAGTCCATTTACATAAATTCACTATTAATTGCAAGAAAAATATACAAAACCATATTTACTCAACTCCTAGCTTGCTACAAATAATTCTTAAAATACAATTTCATTACAGTTCTGGGAGCTGTTATGTCTTGCTCGACCAAGAACTGGGTTACATGTCTCAACTCAAATATTCTCGAAACAACTCTTCCCCTGGACAGTCAGTGTACTCCAGTACGTTAAATCAAGGTCTCGTGTTCACTACTATGCTCTTTCTAAATTTCGGCAAAAGTTCTCGAGTTTCTGCTACGGTTCTGTGCCCCTGTATTCGTCCCCAGTCGAGTACTTCAGACCACAACAGCATTAAGCATTACAATAATACAGACACACACACACTATCTTAAATTATGTTTTGGCGATAGTGATGGTTTGCGTATTTTTATAATTATCTTAGTGATTGCCTTAGCCAAGATATTACAGCACTTACCTAGTGTTGCAAAAAAAAAAAAAAAAAAAAAAAAAAAAAAATTTTAAAAAAAAAAATGCCTTAAAAAAAAAAAAAAAAAAACTAGCACCCTTGTTTTTATTTTCAGAAAACAATATATGTGATAAATTATAGTTTTATTAACGGAACTTACGTTCTACATGTGTGTTTTAAATCTTACTGAAACATATAATGTCTTACATAATGATTCATAAATGTATGTATATATAGGTAAGAAAATTTTATTCATCCTCTATGTCAGTACCACATTCACTAGTATCAGCACTACCAACACTAGTTTGGTCGGTGTTGGAATTTTCTATTTCTTCTTCTGTCTCCTCTATATCCATAACTTCAGAAGTAGTTACATTTTCAGCAGATGGGTTGCCAACACAGTGTGCAGAAGTGCTGTCAGCCTCTTGGCTTTGAATATCCCTAGATGGCCGCTAAAATTTCTGTAGATTGGGTACAAAAGTCCGGAAACTCGCTAACTGAAAGACTAATAATTATTGAAGAGACACCCAAAATTAAGAATACTTTTTATTTCTAGGTCTAAAAATTTAAAATACAAAATAATATTCTGCATTGAAAGCAAAAACTACCTCTGAACATGGCGTCGCTTTCATCACTACTCTTCTCTCTTCTCTCTCTCTCTTCTCTCTCTCTCTCTCTCTCTTTATTACTTTGTTGACATTTAATTTAGCACATATTCTTTATGTAAAAGGAAATGAGATTGTCACCGTGCATAAAGAGTGCACCGATAGTTCTGTATTACGGTCTTTTCAGATCTATAAAACGTATAATCAAACAAAATATGAGCTTTATTCCATTTGAACCGTTGGTTCATACGAGCGATTGCAAGGAAACAGTTTACAATTATCAAGAATTTTGTAATGCATTAATACTATACGGTCAAAGTTTAACAAAACACAAATCAACAAATAATAAAAAGTAGCAAAACTCTAGAGTTATTTTAGTAAAATCCGAATATCCTAACTTTCTATAAAAATCCGAAGATCTACGGATAAATCCGTATTTAGTTGTGGACGGTGAACGATCATCACTGACCGAAGTGAGATCGGAGGTTCCCCAGGGGAATGAGATAAGGCCCATGTTGTTTCTCATTTTTATCAGTGATTTTTGGACGTAATACAGGGCAAAATAAAACCATCTGCCGATGATGCTATTATTTATCGCGAAATAAAAACCCAGAACGGACTGCGGTTTGTTACAAGCCGATGTTGCGAAAATAATTGCCTGTTGCGAAGAGCAATATTTGGAGCTAAACGCAAAAAGTTGGAAGTCATCCATATAATTAAAAACGGTGACAAGATTTAACACTGAATATTCAATTATTGGCACTGTCCTTTTACGATTAATGCAGCTAAATCCTTATGAATCACAATTTACAATAATTGGTAGTGGAATGAACATATTGAGAAGGTAATTGGGATAGAAAATCATATGCTCCGATTTCTAGGTCGTAATTTAAAATCGTGTACTGTCCATCGGCAGTTAAATCGATTGCATACAAAGCACTATTGTGACCTCGTCTAGAATATTATTCTTCTGTATGGGGTCCCCATCAAAATTGATTAGATAATAGACGCGTTAGAGAAATTCCAAAGAAGAGCCGCCTGATTCGTCACAGATGTATATTTCTGGAGGGAAAGCGTAAGTGCGATGTTGAAGGAGTGAGGTTGCAAAGATATGGAACAACGAAGGCGTTGCTATCGACAGAAGCTAACTCAAAAATTCACGAAAAATTTATTTTAAGATGACAGCAAACACATATCACTAACAGCAAAATTTATCTCTGGGAATGACCGAGAATATCAGAAATCAGAGCCAGAACCAATCTTTTCCACAATTATAGAATGGAGTAGGAAGGATATACATAGCGAGAAAACTTTGACGAGCGATTATGGAATGGAACAGGAAGAATATATAGAGCAAGAAAACTTAGATTCCGAGATGGTTGTATCTCCTTGGTTTTTCCAGATCGCACAAGGCAAATTTCCCATCCCTTATGTCCCTTCCGATGTATAAATGACTACACATTAGGATAGGTGCAATGCCCTCTCCGCCAATTTTTTTTTTGTGGGGGGGGGGGGGTCTCGGCAAACCTTTTTAGCCGAACTAAACTATGTGGAGCGAAGGGGGATGGAAGTCGACCGTGGCCTTGTAGGGAACCATCCCAGCATTCGCCTTGACTGACTGAGGAAAGCCACGGAAAACCCCAGTCAGGATGGCCGAACGGGGTTTGACCCTCGTACTCCCGAATGGAAGGTAAGAGGACGATTTCGCCCTCTTCCCAACTCGCCACCTACTTTTAGTGAGTCGCGGAGTAGTAGTAGTAAACAGCCTGCAGAGCTCGCGTGGGTCGCCAAGCTGACAAATGGCGTCGCAGCCCTCAAACAATCCCCGCCCGCTCCGACCTGCCCGCTCCTCCATTTTTTCCCCAATTAAAAACCGGCGTTGACATTCCGGGGGGCGGAAGGGTAAATACGGACTGCCCTCGCATTTCGCGCGGCGTCGGTGGTTTGAATAACTCTGCCCTCGCCCAGGGGAGCGCAGCGGGAAAATTTTTAATGAGGCCGGAGTCCCGCCGCGTCTTCTCACAATGAAATAAAAAGCAGCCGCGGAGGGCGCGGGATTGTGCGTTTAAATATGCAATTGTGGACGGGCTCCGTGCGTTTCGCACCTAATCTGTGAGCACGCTAGTTGTCTCTTCCCAGAGTCCTAACTGATGTTATTACACCCGCTGTTGTGTACGGCGAGCTGCGTCATATTTACTTTAATATTAATGGGCTCTGAAATTTATATCCCGGCCAAACATCTGTTACTTCACAAGGACAGAGCAGAAATGTGTCCACGCAGGTTACTTAAAATTTGTGAGATGTCTGGTTTGCGGTGGAATCAAGATAAATGCCAAGAAGTGTCTGTCTGCTTATTACGCACAAAGATAAAAGTAAACTAAAGGTTATTTATGATCATAACTTGGGGAAGGAATTGCTTCTTCGAGACTAGAAGTGTAAATATCTTGTCATAACAATTAATAAAGAAAAGTGGGGAGGGGATATTGGGCAATGTAACATTATCTCTAACCCCAATAATCAGTTCCGGATATATGGGAGGTAAGCAAAACGGGGAGCTTCCCCCGGTGGCTACTTAATGGGGGTTGAAAAGTCGTTTTTGAAGGTGGGTATTTAAATTACTTTTTTTTGCTACTACTGTGGCAGACAACAATGGCAGTAATGACAATCGAGGAGGAGACATTGGGGTGGCTACAATGAGGGCGGAAGATAATATTCGAAGAAGTGGCAATCTCACAGTTTTTGCCCAGGCTCAGAAAATTCCTAGATTTGTTACTGTCAATAATTTTTTATTACTAATTCACTGATAATGGTCAATTAGGTTGCATTTATTAATTATAACTATCCTGAGGAATTGTATTAATGTTTGTAACTTGATTTACAATACTGTTGAGTTTCCGCAGACTGTAGTTTGTGTAGTAGCCGGGGTAGCGTAGTGTTGTTATCTAAGTTGTGTGACAATCTTTGACGCTGTCCAGCGCAGCTGTGCGGGCAGCGAGTTGATTCGGACGCATGGGGTAGCGATGCAGAGTAATATAAGTATCGATAAATATATCGATATTTATATCGATGCCACCAGATATCGATAAAATCGGACGCATGATATCGATAGTATCGATATTTTTCAATATTTGTATACATTGTTTTAGAAATAAGTTTGTAAATCAAATATAAAATATTTAAGGTATTTTATTGAAAAAAATTTGGTCTGAAAATATTAAGCGTAAACAGATCCTGAAAACATTTTCCCATAAAGTACATTCCTAGTTTGAGTGACAGTGGTTCCTGCCAGTGAGAAAAGGCGTTCAGAAGGTACCGACGAGGCAACTATGAGTAAATGACTAATTGCAATTTTGAACATATCCTAATCCAACTAGTATACCAGTCATGACTCATTTCAGTTTCATTTTGACAACAAAAAATGTACCGTAATCTCCAAGTTATTCTATACGTAACAATAAAAAATCCTTCACACTTTTCAACTCCTCCTTCACAACTTTCGAAATTTTTCATACTTGTCATCAATCCTTGTTTTGATAGATTAAACAAAAGGGACTTTGTATAATGGTGCTAAGTGCTACATTAAAACGTAAAACCTATGCCTTCAACTGCATTAAAAGTTCTATTATTAACAATCAATTGCATTGGTAAGGCGATCGTTTTTTTATCCCCTTTGGAATATTGTAATACGCCCCAGAGAGAAACAAGAACTAACGAACGCAAACGTAACGCAACACATTAAATAACTAGCTCGTACCCGCGACTTCGTACGCGTGGATTAAGAATTTTTTGCCAGAATTGAATATAGAAAGTTGTTGGGAACGAAGGATTGAACCCAAATGACACCGAGTCGGCATAATATGACAGGGAAGCTATCACTATATCATTCTACCGTCGAACCAGTCTCTTGAAGAGAATCAGTTTCCAACATATTTCTGTCACCATTCAAAATTTCGTGACTACAACTATTAAACATACCGGAGAAAATGTCCTGTGCCCTTCATACAGACTTTCTTCAGATCAACATCGATATAGCCATTTAGTCGTCAAAACGTAACAAAAAGACAGAGACTTACTTCCGCATTTACAGTAATATTACTGCAGAACACATACACACACACACACTGACTGCGAATAACCCCTGAGGGATCATATAACGTAAAAAACTGTACACCTACAGCGTAGCAAGAATACCTACGATTTGCCTCGCATTGCACTCCTAACTTTGTGATATCTACACATTCAATCCGAATAACCTACGGCCCAGGCATGACTCTTACGATCAAAAAGAATTATTAAAAATCTTATCCTACACGGAGATCTGAACCGAAGACCACGACCCACACATTTGTAAGTAAGCACTTTAACCACTGAACTGTCTGACAGATACACGGAAAAAAGCAGTATACAGACGTCTATATCCAACGCGTCTGTCTTAATAACTTCGTGATTTTATTGCGAAGTTGAGCTATTTATTTTATTTTCTGAATGTGCAGCTAAACTAAATAAATAAACTGATAGTTTTTTATATTCAGCACAGTTTAACTTAGTTTTTATAACTCCAAATACATCACTTTATTTACATAATCGGACTTATTTGCAGGTTCTCCTTAGCGCTAACTACCTAGGCAATCTCCTAGTTATATCTGTATGTCTTGTTGCTATGGAAACCTTTCAAGAGAGCTCCAAGATTTCAGAGATATAGGGATAACATAAAATATGTATTCTCTGATCTTTCTGTTATCCTACAAAATGGTACAAATAGTTAACTACTATTATTTCCACACACTGTATATTATCACAACCTGTTAGTAAAAAACTATTACCCACTAATACTAAATAACTAAAGATATTGAGTTTCCAAAAGTTTTTTAGTCATGCATTAATTTGATATACGTTTTTCAACTCTATAGCGATAGTAAATAAGGACACGCCCCCAAGCAGGCGCGGCTAGTTCAGCTGACTGCCGCCGCGGCAGCACCGACAAGCCGGCGCCGGGCCGTGACGTCGTCGAGGGGTCAGGACCGGCGTTGCCTAGCAACGGGGAGGCTTCCGCACCAACGTCATCGCTCGAGCCACCTGCTCAGAGGCGGAGTACCTCGTCTCGAGCCGTAAGCAAGGACACCACAGACAGCCTGAGGACCCCAGCTGGACCACCTCTAGCAATAGGCCCAGGCTCGTAGTGTCAACACACTACCCACGTGTCATTACCAGTGATTACAGGTAGCTGCAGTATTCATGTTTCAGTTCATAAGGGACGTAGCTCTATTTTGGCCTTCTGTGAATCCATCTCCCCCCACGTAGCCCGAAATGGCTTTTGTCTCTACCCCCTCCCTCCCGCCCTCCACATAGCACCTGGCTTTTTTCGCTATTGATTCCAGAAGATATTTTGTACCGTTTTCTCTTGTGAGACTATCTTAAATTACATAGGGAGATAATTAAATGACGGAATGAAATATTCACATGCGATTGTGTCTTCTTTACGTCATTTTAACTATGACAAATAATATGAGTCCTGGCTCGGAACACTTCCCCTTCCCCCACGTAGCCTACGTAGCTTTCCAGTCCGAGCTACGTAGTTTACAAATTATGTGAAGTGAAAAGTGAGGGGGGGGGGGGGCGGTCCGGTGAAATCTCACCAAGGGGGAGGGAGGATCAACGGAAATCTCACGTGAGGTTTTTGAAAATTTTTGTTGGATTGTAGAGCTATCCTTCTTTTTTTTTTTTTTTTAAAAAAAAAAAAAAAAAAAAAAAAAGAAAAGTGTACAATTGACGCGAGAGTCGATTTTAGGGGGTATTTCGTCGAAAAGTGGGGGTGTAATCGGCTTCGGAAAGGATGAGACCTCATACAGATGATTTTATCACCAGTGACAGAGCATGGAGGGTGGCGTGACAGTAATGCTTTGGCCTCGTGTTTCAGAGATGCGAGTTGGAATCACTGCCCGGGAATCCAGATTTGGGTTTTCCGTGGTTTCTACAAATCAGTCCAGGCGAATGCTGGGATGCTTCCTGCAAAACCCCATGGACAAATTCCTTCCCGTTTCTTGCCACCAGCCCTTTCCCGCCTATAATTACCTCGACATCGACAAGGAATAAATCCAAAAGGAAAAAAGAGGTCGAGGTATAGGAAGGGCAACGATTAAAGTAACTTATTTTATTTATTTTTTTATTTATCAATCTTGTTCCATGGATCCCTGCTGAGGAAATACCTCTGGGATGTGAAACATGTCATTGTTGATACATATACACATAATATGAGTCTATGAGTCATATCATAGTAAATATATATATATATACATATTTTACAAATACAAGAAATAATAATAAACATACATTTTTGCAACTGAGTTTTGCAAACGTCATAATTTAGTACAATTAATTATTTTCTTCAAATTCTTGAATGGAGTAGAAGGAGTTGCCAATAAGATAATCTCTAAGTTTTTGTTTGAATACATCTTTATTATCTGAAAGCTGTTTTATACGATTAGGTAGTTTATTAAACAGATGTATCCCAGAATAATTAACTCCTCTTTGTACTAATGACAGAGATGTTTGTGTTTTATGCAAGTTATTTCTGTTTCTTGTATTGAAACTGTGTACCTGTGAATTAGGTGTAAACAGGTTAAAATTTTCTATGACAAAGCTCATGAGAGAATATATATACTGAGAATACATTGTAAGAATATTGGGTTTCTTAAAGAGTTGTCTGCAAGAAGTTCTTGGTTTTACCCTACACAGAAACCTAATAGCTCTTTTCTGTGCTATGAAAACTTTTTTACTTTGTGAAGAGTTTCGCCAAAAAATTATGCCATATGACATTACTGAGTGAAAATATGAGGAGTACACCTGTTTCATTAATTCTAGATCTGCTGTTAGAGAAAGTGTTAGTATTGCGAAGGTGGCACTACTTAACTTTGTCAGTAGTGTAGTGATATGATCATGCCAACAGAGTTTCTGATCTATTTTAATACCAAGAAATTTTATACTCTCTGTTTCTAGGATTGTGTTGTTTTTATAGTTTATACATATATCAGGCTGTGCATAGTTTTTTGTTTTAAACCTAATATAATGTGTTTTTTTCAAAATTTAATTTTAATGAATTTGCCTTAAACCAATTTGCTACTACCCTAAGTACTTCATTTACATTAAATTCTATAGTACTGTTTGGTGTTTTACGCACAGTCAGGTTAGTGTCATCTGCAAATAACATCATCAGTGTAGATAGGTGTGTTGGCTCAGTTGTTAAGGTGTCAGACTGGAGGTCGAAAGGCAGGGCCGGCGCTATGAATTTCGGGCCCGGAGTAAAATAGGTGACCCGCTTACCTCCCCCCCCCCCCCCGCAGCCCTGTAGAAAGGTGACCGGTTCGACTCCCAGTCTCGGTTTTCGTGGTCCCTTGAATCCATCTTCAACTCTGGCAAAGCTTGATGTGTAATCTGAAGTATTCTAGAACGCTTCCGAGGCTCGGATTTCACATTACCCTACACCCGGTACAATAATTATATAATACCGTGTGGTCGTAATGACCTAGTGAGGGGGTTTCTACTGCCTGCGCATTCCGCCCCTGTCGTAGCAGCCTTAATCTAGCCCAGGGAACCCGCAGTTTAACGCGGAATCCGAAACAGGGAAGAGTTCTCTCGTAATTCACATTATACACAAAGCTGTGTCAGAGGTGAAGGTCGGGTTAAAGGCCTAAGAGGGATTCGAACTGTGGACCTGTTAATGCCTAGTCAGACACCTTAACCACTGAGCCACCAAATCACTATTATATTTTCTTGTTGTCATCAGTCTCTCGACTGGTTGTGATGCAATTCTCCATCCCTTCCTATCTTGCACAAACCTTTTCATTTCAAAATATCCCTTACAACCCACGTTCCTCCATTATCTGCTTCATATATTCTAATCTCTGTCTTCCTCTACAGTTCTTACTTTCGACTGTACCCTCAACCAACAACTTAACCAATCCTACATGTCTCAAAATACAACCCACCAACCTGTCTCTTCTTTCTGTAAGACTCTTCCACAAACTTCTTTCCTCGCCCATCATTTCCAAAACTCGTTCGTTTCGTACTTTATCTATCCACTTAATTTTCAGTATCCTTATAAAGCACCAAATTTCAAATGCTCAATTTTCCTTCTTTCTGGAACTCCTAAAGGCCATGCTTCGCTGCCATAAAGTGGAATGCTCCGCAAAGTTCTTTCTGAGTCCTAAATCAATATTTGAAACTCTAATACCCGATAAAATCACCAGGTTATTTAGCTTTTCTAGCTACGACAAGAGACACATTGCGCTGTCAATCGAAAACTCTGTTGCCTGTAGGCCGAAGAATCCTTCAGGTTCTTGCAGCCAGCAATGACATACGATGATTTGATTTGACCTTAAGTGCTCTGGTCTAAAGCAGGTATTCAAACGGCAGCTCTCCATGCTCTTTTCCACTTGTCGAGTCATACCATGCACTACTGGCGACATATCAATGTGGTAGTATCCCGTCATTTTATACCTGTATTGTATAGATCGGCAAATAAAAAAATATATCAATAAATATCGTATCGATATTTACATACAGACAATAATTTTTTTAAAATATTTTCATAATATATCAAAACATTTAGTAAAATTATGAAAATTATAAAGACATGTGGAAATTAAGAAACTTTTATTAACATACCAATTTTTACAGTCAGTCAAAGCAGTATTTATCTGATGTAGACTTCGAAAGTGCTGTATGTTGTAAATGTTCTTAGTCAATCTACTCCTGTTGTTTGGTGCCACCAAATTAATTGCAGAGGCCATTCTTTCGGACGACACAGATGAGGTTTGGCACAACAGATACTTCGTCAAACCATCGACTTCAGTTCATCACTGAAAAAAAATCAATTGAAAACAGAAGCTGTAAATTTACGTAAATTCTCAACTTTGCTACACGGACGCTTAGTCAATGTTCTTCAACTTGGTTAAAAATATTCTCGCCATTAACATTCAAATATTTACAAAAAAAAAAAAAAAAAAAAAAAAAAAAAGTTCAACGTTAACGGAAACCTGTCAAAATTTAACATCTTTATAACCTGTTTACCGCTGATGGAAAACTGTTAAATTACTACCTATTCACTTTTTAAAGATGCGTTATATTTATTCAGTATATATGTAATATACTGATTTGCATTGGTGCAAAAATATCGAATTGATACTTAAAATTGGTACTCTAAATAAATTATCGATTTTTTTTACATCGAGAATAAAAATATAGACGATAAATATCGATTAGTTTATGAATAAATATCGGTATTTCAATACATCGATATGTTTTGCGCAAGCCTGCTATATTGGGGTGATGTTGTGTCTGCGAAACTTGTAACGATGTCCACTCGTGTATCTTTGTTTATGAAATGAGTGTTCTATGAGTCGGAGATTGGGGAACAACCAGACTCAGCCACCAGACCACAATGACAAACAAGTGACTCCATTAGTGTTGTGTCATTAGTAAACAAGATCGGACTCTAGAAGCTTCCAAATTTTAATCATAGATCCGTAAAATTTTAGTCGCCGTAATTTTACGTTGGTTTTTAAGATTCGTCTTAGGGTTGGGCATAATATATCGATGTATCGAAATATCGATATTTTTCTCAAAATAATCGATATTTGTCTTCGACATTTTTATTGTCGGTATATCGAAAATCGATAATTTATTTGGAGTATCAATTTTAAGTACAAATTCGATATTTTTGTACGAACGCAATTCAGCATCCAATTTCCTGTGTTGCTTATATATTTGGATAAATATATGTACATATCTGATCTGAACGCATCTTAAGAAAGTGATTTCATCGTAATTTATCAGTTTTTCATCAACAAAAGATGTTCAATTTTAATAGGTTAAAGTTAAAGTCTTTCTTTCGTCAACACATTTGAATGTTAACGGTTAGATTACTTTTACTCAAGTTGAAGAACATCCGTGTCGCAAAGTTACTAGTTGACGTAAATTAACAGCTTCTGTTTTCAATTGGTTTTATCATTGATGAATAGACGGTAATACATTCACAAAGTATATGATATGCCAAGTCTCTTCTGCAGTTAAATTGACGGCACCGGACAACAGGAGTAGAGTGATTAGAACATATAAAACAGACAGTTCTTTTGATGTCTACATCAGATGAGTACTGGTTTGATTGATTGTAAAAACAGATAAATTAATAAAAGTTTCTATTATTTCCACGTGCGTCTTTAATTTTCCGAATTTTCTTAAATATTTTAGGAACATTATTAGAAAATTACCGGCTTTGCACAAGATTATCGATATTTTTCTTCTGACACATATCGATGTTGTTTTTCAATATCGATACTACATTTATCGGTATATTTGTTTAATTTTCCTATCCTAATTGTTCTGCTCATAATTAGACATTTAACTTCCAGAAAATACCATTAAATATGCTCTGAAGACGACAAAAAATATAAATCTAGTACGGCTTCATTATGGATGGTTGCTATGAGTGGATTATTTATTACCCCAACGCTGTGCTATCAACTGCGAGAAATACTTCCAACACGCCTCTTTACAGGTCGCATTGTGAGCCTCTTATATTGGATTCTGATCTTTTCTGCTAGTGCAGATGATGGATGAGACCCATTCGAGCCAAAGTGCCGGTTTATCGCTTATAAGCGCGACCTATAACCTATAAGAATGTCTGCAAGGGGAACGGAGCGAGTGATCCATTCACAGAAACCATCAATCTAAGTCCGTGACGACGACTAACGTTTCACGCTACAGCACCGAATTCTTAAGCACCTTCCACGTCACAGTGCTATTTCTTATATGTGTGCGCAAATTACCATTGGAGCATATGCAACACACACAATTAAATAATTAATGATGATTATCTCTATTATTCGGTGACGCAGGCTTCGTGGCTGTCCTGGAGAAAGCTACCTCTACGTGGCAGCTTCTTTTGGAAAACTTAACTGCGTTCGTTTTCCCTTGCTGTACCCAGTGACGGAAGTAAATTTGCCTAATAGATGTTACCCGCGACTTCCTACGCGTGGTATTAGACTTTTATTCCTAGAATCAAATATAGAAAGATGTAATTTACGTAATAGGTTGTTAGATATCTCGTTTTATAAAGGAAATAAAGAGACCAAGCAGATTCAGATTCAAATTTGAATATTTTCCTTTAAAACATCAGACTCCACAGATACTAGGTGCAAACGTAAACAGAAGCTCCGGCGATTTTTACTTTCAAACACACACGAATACAATTGACCGAGCGTGGTGATGTAACGGTTAGCGTTCTAGCCCCGCATTCGGGAGGACGGCGGTTCGAATCCCCGTCCGGGCATCCAGATTTGGGTTTTCCATGGTTTCACTAAATCACTCCAGGTGAATGCCGGGATGCTTCCTTCAAAAGGCCATGGCCGAATTCCATCCCATTCCTTGCCCTCCATCCTTTCCCGTCTCTAAAGACCTCGCTGTTAAGAGAGGTTAAGCAGTTAAAAAAAACTAATACAACTTTTTAATACTGAATACTTAAAACTAAATACTCGTCTCTGCCGGTCGCTTATATAAGCTATCACAGAAATTTCCAGAATTATTAAAAAATTACCGAACGACATCTCTAGAATTCTAACAAAACCTAAACTATTAAAATCACATTAAAACATTCAATATTGATACAAAATCATTCACGATCATTACGTAATGCACAAATATGGTAATCAAAGATATTTACACACAAAATTATCCACATAAATCAGTCCAAACCATCGCAAATTTCTTTAAAATATCGTTTTTTTTTTTTTTTTTTTTTTTTTTTTTGTCGTCAGTCTTTTGACTGGTTTGATGCAATCCTCCATCCTTTCCTATCCTGTGCTAACCTCTTCATTTCTACATACCCGTTACAACCCACGTCCTCAATTATCTGCTTCATATATTCTAATCTCTGTCGTCCTCTACAGTTCTTACCTTCGACTGTTCCCTCTACTAACAAATTATGACTTACCAGCCTGTCTCTTCTTTCCGTAAGCTTCTTCCACAAACTTCTTTCCTCACCCATCATTTCCGAAAATCGTTCATTTCTTACTTTGTCTGTCCACTTAATTTTCAGCATTCAGCACCACATTTCAAATGCTTCAATTTTCTTTATTTCCGGTATTTCTAAAGTCCATGTTTCCCTACCATAAAGTGCTGTGCTCCACACAAAGAGTTTTAAAAAGTTCTTTCTATCTCCTAGATCAATATTTGAAACAAAAAGGTTTCTCTTTTTCATGAAGGCTCTTTTTGCTAGTGCTATTCTGCTTTTAACATCATTCCTGCTCTAAACATCGTTGCTCATCTCAATACTTGGAGTTATAAACTTTTAACTAAAGTTTCTTGCACAATACTGTCCTGGAACATATTATATAGTATTCACATAGTTTCTTTCCATAAAACAATGTCCATTTCCACTGATTCACAATTAATTGTAAGAAAAATACACAAAATCATATTCACTAACCCTCAGCATGCTACAAATAATTCTTAAAATACTATTTCATTAAAGGCCTCGGCCTGATCACCGTTATAAGATGTCAGAATAATAAGACTGAGAAACCATTATCATGCCATTATACCATCGAATGTATCTCATGGAGGGAATCAATTTGTAAAATGTTTAAAAATAGCAGCAAACTAAGTTGGGGACGGGTGGGGGGGGGGGGGAGAATTAACTGAAGGCTTCTTGTCTTTCGGTTTGTTCTTGTCTTCTTTCTTCAGCATTAGCATCAGATTCTTGGGTTATAATAATCCTACATCCTCGTTCTCTGCTAGAACTACGCATTAGCTCTGATTTATGGCTGCGAGGCATGTCAAAAAAGAAGAAGACAAAATATACTGACGCCAGCTTTTAGGTGGACACTAAATAATAGCCTTGTGGAACGAAAATTAACATCCATACTATATAATATGTTTTGTCTGTAGACGAAATTTATGAACAGGTCACACCCTAACAAATTTTCAGAGAAACGCAAATATAATCTTGAGAGATATTGCCAAATCGTGTTTTCATGGATTGTAAATTTCGGCACTGCAAACATCCTCCCATACAGAGGGTTTTAGTATACGAGATCTGGAAACCACATTTAGTTGAAATTTCATGGAATTTTTTAAGGACATGCTTTAAATTTTTTTAAATGCCTAGCGTCTCTAAACAGCGAGGTCTTTAGAGACGGGAAAGGATGGTGGGCAAGGAATGGGAATGAATTCGGCCATGGCCTTTTGAAGGAAACATCCCGGTACTTGCCTGGAGTGATTTGGGAAACCATGGAAAACCCAAATCTGGATGCCTGGACGGGGATTCGAACCGGCGTCCTCCCGAATGCGAGGTGAGAAAGCTAACCGTTACACCACCACGCTCGGAGGCATTCTTTATTAAATTATTACTATTATTATAATACCTGTATCATGCTTCAATGGGTGTGGTGGTGTCTGTATATAACGGAAGGAGGAATGAACTGTTGTTGTTAATTTTATCGATTGAGTATTATTATGTAAATTGTCACTGTTTTATGCTGGTTTTCATGTGTATGTTTTAATAAAGTTTCGTTATATTAAAAAAAAATACTTCTAAGTCCCTTAAAAACTAATAAGGAATTACTGAGGTTTCTCAAAGAGAACTCTTGGAGTTAAATTAAATATAATATAAAACCATCTATGGCAGTGCATCAGGTAGATGAAGGACATAAAACTCAGTAGAAGAAAACAAAAATCATAAAAACAAAAATCAAGGGTTTGCTATAACCAAAAATCAGGGAATCTATAGAAATTTTCGAACATGTAAGAACTTCAATAAAGACGGCGGCTATGGTCTAATTCAAATGTGGAAGCATACGTTCCCGAAAAAACGCATTCCGACATATTCAACGACAACATCATCTTTGGAATAGGTGACACTAGCTGTCTATAATGCAAAATTCTCACTGCCAGAAAACCAAAACAGATGGAGTATCCAACCGTCAGCAGGGATAAATCAGCCCGAAATAGGTCTAAAGAAGGCCCCACGTTGGTCGCCTAAATGTTGGCATTGAAACAGTGCTAAATCCACAAACAGTAAGTGGAATTTTTCAAAGGAATGTCAGGTTTCTATACCGATATCTCAGGTTTAGCGATCAGACCTTAAAATCTAACTCTTTCTTCCAATAGACGCAACTCATTTTTTCACTTTCAGATTTGCTGTAATGGAAGCGACTAACCGAGTGGCCTCCTGCCCTAGCTATATCTGCCGTGTGCTTTGCTCGAGCAGCACAAAACTGCCCCGCAGTGCCTGTTTGTGTACTCGCCCATGAGGCACCACACATAATCCCGGTGGTGGTAGCTGACTTTTTGTTTTGCTTTTCCAGCGGAGCCGATGGCCGTCCAGCCGATACGCGAGTGACTCGCTGTGAGCCGACGGGGCGGAAGCGAGCCGCGCTTACGGGATCAGCGCTGACGGTCAGCGAGCGTTTAATCACTGCCACGCGCCCGTCACCGCGCATTTAATTAGCGATTCCATTTTGACCTCCGCTCTGCAATGCGGACTCGACGCTCTTTTCCCTCTTTTCGTCCGTGACAGCCAACAGTACAGGAATTTGCACCGAATACCCCTGTCGCTATCGCTTTTCACAGTATTGGAAACCAACCTACTAGTATCCTTTGACCAATCACTCCCTTGTAACCTTGTAACGTTATGTTCGAAATAACTTGCTGTGCGCCGTTCTGACAGTAACCTTCCAATATACTACCATTTGGATGTAGTACATTTTAGATATGAGTTATAGTAGTTTCCATCGAATATCCCTTGAAAGTACAGTCACTGAGGACTTGAAATGTCTCCATAGATGAAAATTGCTGTAGCGAAGGAAGCTATAAGATTGTTGGTGGTTTAATTAATCTGATAATTAATCAGTCCACGAAATAGTTCAGTTTAAATCTGCGTTTATTTTCGAAAATCACGTCATCAACGATACTGTTTACATGAATACATACAATCCAGAGATCGCATACAACACTCCTTCCACAGACAATACAGTTCTTGGCCGTCGGTGAAAACTTTGTTGAAAAATTAACTAACTCTCTGTCTTGGAGGATCGCTTTATATAAACTCCATCGAAATTTCTAGAACACTCCAAAAGCTTCCGCCAGGCAATTCTCGAACATTAACAATACTTAAACAATTGCAACATATTAAAAACAATCAGAATTAATATATAATCATTTACCATCATTACAAAATGGTCAGAAATGGAAAATAAAGATACTTAAACACAAAATTATTAACAGAAAACATTTTAAACTGTAGCAAATTATCCTTTAGACATTGTAACTTGCCTTAATACTTGGAATTACAAACATTTAAGCAATTCTCTTGCACAATTTTGTTCTTAAACATATTAAATGATCTCTAAATAATTTCTTTTCATAAAACAAAGTCTATATACTTTGATTTACAGGAAATTGCAAAACAAACATACCAGATCATATTCAACCCAACTTTAGCTTACTAAAATTGCTTCATAAAAAACAATTCCATTTAATTTTAGGTTTGAGGGCTGTTACAAAGCCTTCAATAGGAAGAGCAGATTATTACTGAAGAAAAAACTTGGAAAATGTTTTTTACGGAGTTTTTAACTTCATGGAGCAGAGAAAAGCGATGTGAACACTGAGGCGAGAAGATGAAAGATGGATAGTAGAATCGTTTGAGATGTGGATGATGTGCGTGAGAATCTTCTTCTTCTTGTGTCGATGGCAGCATCAAATACGAGGTAGTTTTTCCGCCAATGCGTTGGCTAGTTAGTAGTTGATTGGAGGTCAAATTGGGATACATTCATTCCGATTTTTGGACAAGATAACAGATGTACCATAGTTTCTCTCTCCCCGCACGAACGTATGGTATCTGGCTGTTCTCCCAGGTATCCCCATTAGGCAAGAGTATCTTTGGATCGGCCAGCTCCCACTCGAAGCCTATTTAGTGACTATCATAGGGGCCATGGTTGTTCAGACCCAGGTGGTAGACTCTCTTTTGGTTTGATCCACTCGATATCATATTGCACTCTCTTCTCCCAGGCCAATATTCTTTCATTGTTTTGTGCTCCATTTAGTGACTTTGAAGTCCTCAGGAAGCTTGATCGGGACTTTAGTCTCGATGGCGCTGGTGTATAGCCATGTACAGGGTGTCGGGCGTCTTCGTTCACTCTAAGCCTTGCCACGCTAGTGGCAACGTCCCGGCGTATGTCTCCAGGGGCGATGCCAGCTAATATCTCCACTTTCCCACAGGCGATGGTCTGAGACAACCTGTGATGAGCCGGCATGTTCTGTGGAGCGCAACGTCTTCTATCTTAGCATGACTTGAGTTTTGCCACACAGGACATGCATACTTTGCTGTGGAGTAGCATAATGCAAAGGCAGAGGTCTGGATGACACTTGGGTTAGCTCCCCAGCTAGATCCGGTCAACTTGCTTGAAATTTTGTTGCTTGATGATACTTTCATCACGACTATGCGGCAATGGCTTTTAAAAGTGGGACCTCTTTCAAGAGTTACGTCGAGGTATTTTGGGTTTACACTGTGCAAGCAGAGTCGATCCATTCCAGGTCACATTTAGCTTTCGCTTGGCGCATTTTTGCGCAAGTGAAACGCGGAGGAGAGGATAGTATGGATTGAAAAAATAGTGCTGGAAAGTTTTGGTGAGAGGAAGAAACTACTACAAGTTATAAAAGAAAGAAAGAAGAACTGGATGGGATACTTGCTGCGAGGGGAATAATTGTTAAGAGATGGCTTGGAAGGACTAGGAAGTGAGAGGAAGAAGGTGGTACAAAATCACAGGTGGCATCAAGGGCAACGTAGACTCTGCAGGGATGAAGAGGAAAGCAGAAGAGCGTGGACTAGAATTTTGTCTAAGACCCAGTGTTAACTTCTGAAATGGTCAACGAGTTAAATGTGGTGTTCAAGGTCAGTTTACTTTGTCAGCAGTTCGACGAACCTTAAAACAGTTTTAAATTGCTCGTTATCATTCCAGAAAAAATATGTAGACTGCATAACATTAAATATAACCAGCCTCGCCGTTTACGAGATGTTTGTTCCCAGGTTCCGCGCCCACAAACCACTGGTGCGTAATTTAAGGGAATTGCGAGACCTGTGCGTAGACATTTGGTGCAGGCAACTCCGGAAACCTAAAAAGGACTTTTAGAATCCATGCCACGCCGATTCGCTGCTGTATGCGCTCCAAAGTTGGAGGAACACACTAATAAGCAGGTGGCCATAATGTTTTGGCTGATCAGTGTATCCAACACGGATCACTCTGTATTTGGGGTGAGCACTCATTTCAAGAAATACAGGCAAAAGCAAATCACATTAATATTCTTTGGATTGTGTTTTAATATTTTTATTTCGGTTATTTAGTTCTTCAGTTTTCTGAAAATTATTACATTAAAATAAACGGGACAGTTGAATCAGACGTAATAATCATAAGTCAGATTTTAGAATAAAAAGGATAAAGCATTTCTATACACACCATGGTCCGATAGCGAAGCAGCGGCCAAATGTTAGTATCTTATAAAGTTTATAAGTTACTGTTATCACTACAAATATAAAACTTAGAGAGTTTGGTCCCAGAGGTCGTCGTGTGAAGTGCTCGCGCTACAGGTGGAGCTGGAGTCGTTACTCACCCCCGCTCTGACGTCACGTTCCGCCGCCCGCGGCTACGCCCTTTTAAATATTACGACGCGCGTGTTTAATGTGCGCGGCGTAATTGCCCGCACACGGCGTGACGGCTACCTGCTGTCTGCGCTCAATTGATGGCCCTCTGCCCGCGCGAATCTAATTACACGCGACCGGGAGCAATGTGACGATATTTTAAAAACTGTTTAGCCGCAACCGGGGCGTGATTTATTGGACTACGAGAGCGAATATTCCTGTGCAGATTTTTAAATTTTTTTTCTCATCCTGCACGCCGCAGAGTGGTAGAACATGAAGCTCTGTCGCAGGGTGTGCCCGTATTTCAGAGCGTTTTGCACGTCCACCGGTTGTCAAATTACGTCGTTCCGAAAATCTGTGATGTATATCTCTGGCGCTACATCACGCGACAGAGTTTTGACGTATGCAACAATTATTTAATTATTCAGTATTGGACCAGATGTTTTTAAAGTGGTTAATTTGTACAATTTTTAGCTGTGTATTTGATGTTTGTGACTCGAGAATAATAATAATTTATTTATTACTCTCGTCCCTTATATTCCTTCTGAGGACTCGTGCGATGTGAACATAATCATGATGAAAAAGTATTATATGTTACAATCAGTAAAAAAATAAATAAATTAAACGATAATTTTTACAACTCGTGAGGGAATTTTTTGAAGAATTTGAGCTAAACATTTGTATCGATAGTTTTCTTTGGGTAGGGACGCTATGTTATCTTTGGCGGACGTATAGCTGCAATCATCGTGGGGTCAGAGATATTGTTGAAAAAAATTAAATAATATGCATACATTATATATTTTTTTAAAAACTAATAGGAGTAATATTACACGTGAGAAAAGTCAGGAATATGAACATTAATTTGTTAATTTTAATATATGAAGTGTTAATATAAATTGTTGAAACTAAAGGAAATGTTAAATGTGTTGGTAATCACGTGAATACATGGTTTAATACAAAGAACAAAAGCATTTGAGTTGGTATTAATAAAATGAGAAGTATCAATTTCAGATCATTGAACAGTATAATTATATAAGGTGTTATATAGTTTTTAGAAGATCTTACGACCATTTACAAGAACCGTAGACGGTCCAAGCAGTAATTGTAAGAAAGCATTAGTGTCACAGTAAACTAAATTATGCGAGAGGCATATCAGATACATTTAACATTTTGTACAGACGCAGCAGAAGGAGTTATCAATAAGATAATCCTTCCGTTTTTCTTTAAATACACCTTTATTATTTACAAAATGTATCATAGTTGTAGGAAGTAAATAAAACAAATATGTCCCAGAATAATTATTTCCTCTTTCAACACTTGTTCCACAGATGCCTGCTGAGAAAGAACCTCTAGGATGTGGACGATATCGTTGATTACACGCACACACACACACACACACACACACATCCGTATACATACATACATACATACACACATACATGCAAGACGAATAACAATCTCAATGAAAAAGTGTTAAGCATTACAGACAAATAAAAAATAAAATTAAAATTAATTTTTAAAAATGAATTATGCAAAAGACATATTAGATACAAATTCTTGAATGAAGGAGAAGTTGTCAATAAGAAATATCTCAGCTTTTCTTTAACTATACTTTTAATATACACAAACTGTTTTATGGTTTTAGGATGTATATTATACAGATGTGTATAAGGATAATTAATTCTTCTTTTTATTAATGACAAAAGTAATTGTATTTTTTTTAAAGTTATTTTGTTTCTTTTATTGAAATTTTACACCTCTGAAATTGATACAAACAATCTAAAATGACTAAGAATAGGCACACGAGAGAATAAAAAAAAAAGTGAGAATTCATTGCAAAATTATTGAGCTTTTCAAAGTGTTGTGTGGAAAAAGTTCTTCATTCTATCGTATAGCATATAACGAGCTATGATTATTATTTATTTTTTTTTTTTACTTTTTAAAGAGTTTCCACTAAAAAAAAAAAAAAATTTGTATCGTATGTCTGAATGAAAATGGGAGCAGCAGTAGGGTCTGCTGTTAGAGAAAGTGTTATTATGGCAAAGTTAGCACTATTTAGCTCCTTGAGTAGTAACGTGATACGTTCCTGAAATTTGAGGCTCTCATCCGTATTAATGAAAGTAGTTTTACACTCTTTGATTCCAAGATCGTTTTGTTTTGAAATTTATTGTGTAAATGTTGTTGTGTATAATTTCTTGTTTTAAAACTAACACCAAACCTTTGGGAGCGTCCAAAAACCAAGAAGATCCATTTTGGCCTCTTGTGAGCCCTACCCCAGCCCCCCCCCCCCCACATAGCACGACGTAGCTTTTCCTTATATATACTGGTATATATATAGATTTGTAATGTTGTAATGTGATAGTAATTGTAATAACATACACGTAAAAAAACACATTTACAGCCACTGATGTTGCCATTTACCAATTTACCACAAGGACAAAACGCGTTTGTGGAATAAAACAAAACAATTTTTTTTTTTTTTTGCTGTTGTCAGTCTTTCGACTGGTTTGATGCAATTCTCCATCCCTTCCTATCCTGTGCTAACCTCTTCATTTCTGCATACCCCTTGCAGCCCACTTCTTCAAATATCTGTTTCATATATTCTCCGTCTTCCTCTACAGTTGTTACCTTCGACTGTTCCCACCACTAACAAATTAACCAATCCACCATGTCTCAAAATATGACCTACCAGCCTGTCTCATCTTTCCGTAAGCTTCTTCCACAAACTTCTTTTCTCACCCATCATTTCCAAAACTCGTTCATTTCTTACATTGTCTGTCCACTTAATTTTGAGCATTCTTCTGTAGCACCACATTTCAAATGCTTCAATTTTCTTTATTTCCGGTATTCCTAAAGTCCATGTTTCGCAACCATAAAGTGCTGTGCTCCACACAAAGAGTTTTAGAAAGTTCTTTCTAATTCCTAGATCAATATTTGAAACTAAAAGGTTTCTCTTTTTCATGAAGGCTCTTTTTGCTAGTGCTATTCTTCTTTTAACATCATTCCTGCTTCGGCCATCGGTTGTAATTTTGCTTCCCAAGTAACAGAATTCACTTACTTCTCCTATTGCATCCGATCCTATTTTTATATTTAATCTGCTAGTATTAGTATCATTTCTGCTACATTTCATCACTTTTGTTTTGCTTTGATTTATATTCAGTCCAAAATCTTCCTTCAGTATTTTGTTCATGCCATTCAGTAACTTCTCAATATCCTCAGCCCTCTCTGCTAACAAGACAATGTCATCAGCAAATCGTAGCATACTGATTTTTTCTCCCTGAAAACTTATGTCACATGGAAATTTTTCTTTGATTTTCTTCATTGCTTCTTCTACGTACAAGTTGAATATTAACGTGGGATAGACTACAACCTTGTCTCACACCCTTTTTAACTGTTGCATGTCAATCGTGATTTTCTACTTTTATTACAGCCACTTGATTCTTATATAGTTTATAGAGTATTCTTCTATCTCGATACTTTAGACCTGACTGCTTTAAAATTTTGAACATCTAATTCCACCTAACATCATCAAAAGCTTTTTCTAAATCAACAAATGCTATAAAATATATGGCAAAACGAATTTATGAAATTATTAAGAACCCATCGTCACTAAATTGCGGTGGCACTATTATGACAGTGCTGCGTCGATGTAGAATGAATGTTTGCTGCAGCGCTCGTCGTAATTGGTGATTCGTCTCGGGGATTTAGCCGCCGTCCAGTTGCATGCCGTTCGTTGTGGCCTCGTTTCGCTCGCAGGTAGCCCGCGGTGATGCATGCCCTGTGATGGCTGCGCTCGCGATTGGCGACCGATTTCCCAGCGGTGCCGTCCTGCTCACTGCTCGCGATCAACAGGAGCGACTCAACGCTCGATACGGCAAATTGGCTTCGTTTAGACGGCGCCTGCACAGCCCTACAGTTCCTCCGCTCACCACTGAAATGGATCAATTTCCAAATACTACTCTTACGTTATTATCAGCAAAATGGGCCTTACTACGAGGTAACACCCTACACTGATCAGCGAAAACATTATGACCACCTACTTACTAGCATATTGGTCCACCATCTGAACGCAATACAGCAGCGATTCGTCGTAGCATCGATTCTACAAGTCTTCTGTAGTCTTCCAGAGGTATCTGATACCAGATTTCTACGCACAGGTCCCGCAATTTCCTTAAACTACGGGCCAATGGTTTGTGCGTGTTGGGCCTGGGAACGAGTATCTCGGAAACGGAGAGGCTGGTCGGCTGTTCGCGTGCTACTGCATTGAGCATCTATGCAGAGTGGTTGAAGGATTGATCCGTATCGCAAGGGATTGATTGACACATTAGAGAAAGTACAGAGAAGAGCCGCTTGATTCGTGACTGCTAGTTACAGTCCTTACGCAAGTGTCACAGAGCTGATTCGTGGGTTGGGCTGAGATTTTTTGGCGGACAGACGACGTCGTTTTCTTTTGAATTTGTTGGAGAATATGCGAAAATCTTTAATTTACGAGTGCAACGAAATACTTCTTCCGCCAACCTATTTAGGTCGCAATGACAGGAGGGATAAGATTAGAGAAATAAGATGTCGTACTGATTCATTTATGTATTCCTTCTTTCCTCGATCTGTTCGGGATTGGAATGCGCATAATTAGGATTGGTGTTTAGCACCCTCTGCCACCTACAGTATTTGTGATTTGCAAAGTATAGATGTAGATGTAGATGTAGAAGGACGGTGAAACCACGACTGGGCGACAAGGTGGTCCACGCCACATCACAGAACGTGGAGGTAGGAGGCTTGCCCGCTCTGTATAGCGGGATAGGGGGTTATCTGTGGCAGATCTGACGGAAGAGTACAATTCTGGTGCTTCCAGAAGTGTTTCAGAGCACAAGAATCGCGATTCTGCCATAGATCATCCCCTGCCCCATAGGTGTCAAACTCAGTTTTGCAGAGGGACGTATATTAAATTTAGAATGTGTAGGCGGGCCAGATTTTAAAACTTCCGTAGAGGAATCGAGTGAAGTCTAAAAGCTCTAAAAAAAACATGATTCTTCTTTCTGTGTCGCATTTCGATCGCGAGCAGTACTGATAGGGCCCGGGGGCCGGATGCGGCCCGCGGGCCGTATCTTTGACATCACTGCGCTACCCTATCCTGCTTTACAGAGCGGACAAGCCTCCGACCACCACGTTCTGTGATGTGGCGTGCGTGCTCTTTTTTTATTTACTTACGGCTTGTCGACGGCTAAGGTCATTAGAGGCGGAATGGGACTGGGGACAAGGAACAGGAAGGAATTCGGCAATGACCTTTTTGAAGGAAGTATTCCGGCATTCTGCTGGAGTGATTTGGGGAAACCATGGAAAACCCAAATCTAGGTGCCCAGACGGGGATTAGAACCCACGTCCTCCCGATTGCGAGGCCAGATTGTTAACCATTCACCCACCTTGCTCGGTGCTTGCGTGTTCACCACATTGTCGCCCAGTCGTGGTTTCACCGTCCTTCAAGCACTTTCCATAGATGCTCACTGCAGTAGCACGCGAACAGCCGACCAGCCTCTCCGTTTCCGAGATGCTCGTTCCCAGACGCCCCGCCCACAATCCGTTGTCCTGTAATTTAAGGGAATGTCGTGACTTGTGCGTAGAAATCTGGTTTCAGATACCTCTGGAAGCCTACCAAAGACATATAGATTCCATGCTAGCCGAATCATTGCTGTGTTGCGTTCGAAAGGTCGACCAGTATGCTAGTAAGCAGGTGTTCATAATATTTTGGCTGAAAAGTGTATGTTAAACTAATGATAAGTGTATTTTTGTTTGTGTAATGTGTAGTTTGTGAGGCGGAGATTGTGGAACTAGTGATGATCCGATACAAATAGATACGAGTAAGTAATCGATACTTTGTTTCGATACCGAGTAGTTTTCGTATTCGAAGTAATTCATTCAATACTTACTCGGTATCGGAAGAAAAGTACTTGTATCGAATCGAAAGTATCGAAATGCACCCGGTATTAAATTCTAAATGTGTCATCCCTGCTGCGCCACTCAGTCGCGCCTGCGAAATTAATTTTCCGCTGACGTCAAGTTGGTAGCATTGAAAATCAAACAAAATCAGTCTTAGAATAGGCAATGTAATTCTCAAAGAGTTTGTTTTAGGTCCGTATTTGATTGGAATAAAGTCGTACTTGGCGCGCATTTTGCCAATGGTCGCTCCTGCGCATCCCCACACAAAAACTACAAGATATGGTTCACAAGCGACTAAGTAGCCCATGTGAATTGGAAGAAGAAGCTGCTTCAGCTAGCATTTTACAGGAATATCACTTCTGAAAACAGCACAAAGAAAAAGAAAACGCACGGTAGCGACGAAGTATCTCTCTACTTGTCAAACACTGTTATGTCTCTAAAAAGCAATCCATTTACAGAATGGGAAGAAATGAAACTTATATTTCCTTATCTGTATAAATACGCACAACAGCATCTTATTGTTGCAGCAACGTCAATATTGAGTGAATGTTTGTTCTCTATTGTGGTTGAAACAATGACAAACAAAAGAAACAAGTTGTCGCCAAAATATTTGGAACAATTGCTTTTTGGGGGAAACCCTCTAAAAGTGTACTTTTATTGTTTAAAAGTGTTAAAACTATAATAAATAAATATTTAAAGATAAGACAAAAAGTTCAAAGTTTGTTTACAATGTGAGTTTTATTATAATTTTAATAAATAAATAAAAATGTTTACTGAGTGTTATTTCATTTTATTACACTAGGGAAATAAAATAAATAATTTAGCAACATGTCAAGTATATTTTTTTACATTTCGAAATTAATTAAAAAAGTATCGATTTGAGTGAGTATCGATACTTTTGCAGTACTCATATGAGTAAGTATCGTAAGACAATCTGAGTACTACTCATTTAAGTAGGTATCGATACTTTAATGGTATCGGCACATCACTATGTGGACTGTCCTGGGTTTCGCCTCGATGGCTGTGGTCGATACGTGGATGCCAGGTTCCGTTGAATCTCCCCAATCCAGTGTGGACGGGGGCTGGTTGTGGTGGTGTTAAATCCCGGCGTCTCTGCTGGCTGTTGGTTGATGGAGCCTCGCAGGTGCCGAGTGAACACTGTGCAGAGGTGGCTGGCGACCAATTACGGGACGAGGCTCGCGCGAGCCTTTGTCGCCCCTCAGGGCTCGTTACCCCTCGGTCCCTCTGTCGCCAGAGTACAGACGCACAGTGTCTGATTGGCTGCGCGCACTTCAAACGGACGCCGTCTGTTTAACTACCGGTGCTCCGACACAAAGCTGGACGAATTCTCGGAAGATTCCGTCCCCTGTGCGATTTCCTTTCTGAGAAAACTCTGCGACTCGAAACACTGACTTCACTCCTGCCTGTGATTCTTTGATACACCAATTAAATCATACAATTCCTTAGTCATCACTTGTAGCACCTCCTTCAATTTTGCAAATTAGTGCCAATCAAGTGAAAATCTGTGAGGCTATATTTTGTCCTCAATTTGGTCTAGTTATCAAATCGGCCACTTCATCAAGATACGAAGGTTATTTTTTAAATAGGGTCCTTTTTTGAATGAAAGTATGACGGACTCGCGATAATCGCAGTGCGCATGCGCGTCCGTTCCCATCATGCTTTGCGCGCATTTAGACCCCATTTGCAACCGTTTCGTCTGTCTGTGTGCTGAACTATAGAAGTTTATAATATTTAAGAAAACGGATTCCGCGCCGACTGAGATGCGATCTGTAATTCTAGTCTTTAGTACAAGAAACTTAGAAAAAACGGAAATTAACGTCAAATTATTCCTGTTCGTTGTTCAGTGAATATTTTAAAATCAAATACATTATTTTTACAAGGGTTTTTTTTTTTTTTTTTTTTTCAGGAAAGATTTTTCGGAATTTGACCCTTGAAGGACGAAAGTAAGAATTATGAAAATCGCACCAATGAAACAGTTCAGAATCAAACCGCTATACAGCAGCAAATATCACAGAGATATTAATAAACTGCTTCACTGGTGATGACTTCTATTACACTAAACAATTGAAACAAAAGAGACGGTTCTTCTTTCGTCCTATTACAAATCACCAACCTAGCTATTCATTGTATTCGCAAAATTTTACTAGGGAAGTAATTATCTTAAACATGTCTATCGTTATTGGCATCCATCTTTCTAAAGATATTTTTTTTATTTTCACAAGACACTATATCCCTTCATACTTAAACGAAATCGATAAATGATAATTTTAAATATTAAGGTATCCGCGTTGATCACATGATAGTTTAAGAAAGTAATTTTTCCAAATTCGACCCTTAGAGGGCAAAATATCGGTATTTATAAAATGCGGATTTTTGTACCAAGAACCATTTATCTCCCTGTATTCGCTGCTGAAATCGATAAATGAAGTATCACTTGAAAGATTTAGACCTCCTCTTTGGTGACATCTTACACTAAGAAAGGAATTTTTAGCAATTCGACCCTTAAAGTGGAAAAGTGTCAATATTTGTGCAACGTATTTTTGTATCAGATCCATTTATCTCCCTCGATAGCTAACCGAAACTGATAAATGAGTTATCATTTTAAATATTAAGCATGCAGCTGTGGTCACAATATATTTTAAGAAGAGAATTTTTCGAAATTTGATCTTTAAAGAGCAAAAGTATCATTATTTCCACATAGAGTTTATTTATTTATTTTTGTTACAAGCCATTTATCTCCCTTGATACTAAAGTCTTCACTCAGGTTACATTATAAATTAAGAACGAAATTTGGCCCTTGAAGGACGAAAGCCGCACGTTTGAGACAGATCAGAACCAAGCCGCTAAATAGCAGCAGAACATATCACAGAGATATTAGTAAACTGCTTCACTGGCGTCGAGTTTTGTTACGTACCTATTACACTAAACAAATAAACAATTGATACAAACGAGGTGATTCCTCTTTCGTACTGTTCATCGCATTCACGAAATTTTCGGATGGGTCATCTAGTTTAAAGAAATTTTGAAAGTTTTACTGGAGAAGCATTTATCTTAATCATGTCTTCTTTCGTATTTTATTCAAGATGATAGCGTCTGTCTTTCTAAAGATGACTTGAAGTCCTTGTAGAAAACAGTAGTTCCATCAACAACAAAACTAATATCTCTAGTAGACACGTATTACAACCATAGTCAAGATAAGCATTGAAATGGTACAGTAATATATTTGAAAAGTTGTCTATTTGATACCTCATGTGTTCGTTTTGTAGCTAAGGAATCAAACTATTCGTGTATGCACAGTCACCATAGACGTAATATTTTTCATTTTGTACGGAGGACAATGAGCGAAAAGAAGTCGTGAAATCGGCAGATAAAATTAATCTTTCGCGTGACGGGCTGCGTCATCAATCACCAACTCACTAAACGGAATCACCGAACGGGACAATACAACTGCTCCACTATACCGATTGTTTAATTTCAGCTCAGGCGTTTCCTACGTCAAGCCGCCAAACAATCGTTAGTCAAGAAAATGTCGGATGTCAATCCAAACAGAGAATTTTTCTTAAGCTTTAATTGAAATCCGTTATTAGGCAAAGGAAACATGAAATTAATTGTTTGCTTAGTTCTTTGAGGACGCCATGGATTAACTGAATCCATTACTCAAGGAATTATTACAGACGTGGTTGTAATGGTTCTACAACTCAGATTAAAGCGCAATTAACGAGACATGTATTTTACCCGCACACGTGCCATAAATTTGGTGCACGTGGAAGCCATTATTAGAAACTTAAACTAGTAATTTATTGAACCGGGCACCAACTTTGCTCTCATTAAAATTCGCTGTACTTGCCCACAATGATAAAGCAATACCGTTTGGATGGGATAGTACATATGAGATTATATAGTCAATTAGGCACTACGCCTGGATTGTAGGCTAAACTTATTATTATTACACTAGCACTAGCCTACTAGCCAGTCATAAATGAAGGGTGAAAGTAACTTTATAGCAGTCCATTTCTTTGTGGTTGCCTAAATAGATAGAATTGTTGTTATGTAATGCTCATAAGCTTATTTTCTAGTGTTTTGCATATATTGGTTTTAGTTTACACAGCGGTAAAGTTTATAATATTACTTATTTTTTCTCTTTGTTGGTATTGATGATATTAACATTTCTTCACTGCTCTTCATCAAAAGAAAAATAAACAAACAAAACCTCCACTTGGTTTTATTTTGATCTCCTTTAATTTACTGTTTCTTCACGTACACCTACCTACAAATCACAATTTTCTAACAATCTGCCCTTTAACCACTTCCATCATCTGTCTTTTACTCTCTGACAAAAATATTATTTCTACATTTACAATTCATTGTGAAGGGATTATCATACACACTGCCATAGAAATAACTCTCGTCCAACTAGAATAATTAGCAAAATTATCAAACAAAAATGTTACACTAACCAAGAACAATAAAACGTTAATCAATAATTCTTTAAGTATTAAGAGACTGTTTCCTTACAAGTTGGAACTTCTAACGAATTAGTGCCGTCAGAATTAGGGAACTAACGAAATTAAAAATAAATTAGGAATCCAAAAACTTTATGCTATACCGCGTGATATTGGTTTCATTCTTGGTCCAGGTCTCATTCACCACTATAAATACGGAACTACTTCCATTCCAATGAAATAATAACTTCAGTAATTCGGCGCTTATGAAAGAAGCTTAAATTATTTATAAAACTAAATTTATTATGAAAAAATTGTGCCAGTTGTCATTCTGGTCATGTCTGTATTTCGACATAACCACAACTTCTACTAATATTGCTGTTCAAAATTCATAGCTGCTATTACCCGTGTAGGAATACATTCATTGTTTTTCCATCTAAATTTGAACCTCCGAAGATATTTGTGTGTTCGATACAGTGACATCAGTAATAAAAGCAACTAATAATTAATATATTGAAATAATTTAGGCTTTCTCGGTCTGTCAGTTGCGTAAAATCTTCTTGAGCTTTCCACCGGAATAGCGCGTCAGTAGAAATACAAAGCGTACAAAGCGACGTTTCGGAGCCTGTCTCTGGTTTCATCTTCCGGCGAAGTGGAGGATTTCGGAAGAGTCCTCGCTTATAACTCCTTTGGTTGCCAGGTGACGTCAGTCACGTGAAGCCAGAGGCAGGCTCCGAAACGTCACTTTGTATTTTTACTGACGCGCTATCCTGGTGAAAAGCTCGAGAAAATTTTACGCAATTAATATATTAATTTAAACGCAGTATATGCTCTTATTTCAATGTTCCGGATAAATTTGATGATCTACATCAAACCGATTTTAACTAACAAAAAGTAACTAATAATAATTAATTTGTCGATTTTTACGAAATACATACTTTTGTCTTAGTGGGCTGACAGCTCATTCACTATTGGATCAAATAACCCGCATATCTTCGAACATCTCTGGTCGTTGTAAGTTGAGCAGCGAAGGCGAAAAGCATGACGTCATCTCGTGTCATCGTAGTGTGACGTCACCACGTGACAGAACATCGTGACCAAGACTGGCATTTTTTACGTATAGATACAGATACAGTGGCGATTTTTTTTAATTATTACTTTTTTACATATTTCATTCCCCGCAGGTGAAGCTGCTGGAGGGCGGGAAGGAAGGCAGGTGGCACCTGAAAAGAACCATCCCGGCAATCGCCTGGAGGTACTACGCGAAACCACGGAAAACCGCAGTCCGAGTGGCCGGACGGGAATTGAACCCCGTCCTGACGAATGCTGGGTCCAATGAGTTTGCCTGCACTTTTTTTACTTCCTTAAACTTCCTCTGGCGATAGTAACTAGACTCGCCAATTTATTTTTAAAAAAAAAAAAATAAAGCGTATTTGCCTTTTGAAAAGTAAAAAAATCTATTTTTAAATTTAGATATTTATTATTTTAAATATATATATTTTCGAGCTTAGGGCACTAGCTATTAATTTTTGGTTTCATTCAAACTGTTATACCTAGAATTATAAATAAATGAACAATTCGTTTTTAATTAAATTTAAGGATGCTCTGTTTTCCCTTCCCACCATTTTGCATTCATTTCGCTCGCTAATACGTCGTTTGGAAATTAATGACGCACAGGAGCGTTCCGTTCCTCAATTGCATGGTTTAGGGAGCTCCATTTTGGTCTCCCGTAAAATTCTCACCTCCCTCCCCCTCCCCCACACGTAGCTTTCTAATTTTTTAAATTTAATTTACCACAATTGCAATGGAGCACAGGCTCCGGTGGAAATTTCCCTACACACCCAACTTTAGCCTATCCTCCACCCACCTACATTTGTCCTCTACAAATTTAACTTTAAATTCTTTTAACGTTTTCGGTAAGTTATTCATCATTTCCCTTGGTAACACATTCGAATCTCTAACACCCTTACCAAAAAAAAAAAAAAAAATACCTACTCCCTTGTGCCTGAAATCGAGTGCCAGCTTGTGGTCATGGTCATCTTTTCCCGTCCATGCACTACTTTTCATACCTACTCCAATATCTTTCCACGACTCATCACCAGTATACGCCCTGTACACTCCCATGACCCTCTTCATCCTCCTCCTGTCTTGCAATGAATCCCATTCGAGCTCTTTTATCATATCTGTTACTGATTGCATTCTGCGATAGTTTCCAGAAACAAATCTAGCAGCCCTTCTTTGCACCTTCTTCAACTCCTGTATTTGATACACAAAATGTGGATCCCATAATACACTATCATATTCCAGCAATGGTCTGACAAAACTTTTGTAACCCAATTCCTTTACTTCTCTCTCCAACAAGTGCAGAATTTTGAAACCTTTTCCTCCCACCTGTCCAATGTGTCCTGCCCAGTTAAGCTTGTTATCAAATGTAATGCCAAGATATTTACATTTAAAGTTTTCAGCAAGCAATTCATTCCCCACCTTATATTCATAATTAACCTTTTGTTTTTTATTTGTGTATCTAATAAGCTGACTCTTTTGTCTCTACCCCTTCCTCCCCCTCCCCCCCTCCCCGTGGCACATAGCTTTTTCCCTATAGATTTCAGAAGTCATTTTGTACTGTTTTCTCTACTCCGACTATCGTAAATTATGTACGGAGATAATTAAATGATGGAAATAAATATTCACATGCTGTTATGTGTTCTGTACATCATTTTAACTGTGACAAATAATATGAATTAAAAGCTACGTGGCTTGGCTCGGAACCTCCCCTTCCCCTACCCCTCCCCCCCCACGTATCGCAGCGTAGCTTACCAGCCAACCCCCCCCCCCTTTTTTTTTAGACCGAGCTACGTTGTTTATGGACACTCGCTTACAAGAAATAAATTATTTTTGGTAAGGATAAAGTATACCGACCGTAAATAATATATGATACTTTATACAGTATTGTAGTTAACAACCCTACACCTGTTGACAGTTTAGCATTAAATTACAACTAAAGAACATGCTCACGGTATTCTGAAAATGACTGAAAATCGTTATTGACTGACAGACCTTTCTAGTCGCAGTAGACGCAATTGTTAAACTCACAGAGCATGTTATAGATTTCGCAAAGAATTTATTTTGAGCATCGCTTACTATCCAACTATATGTTTTCTCCCAGAAATCTTTATATTTTTATGATTGTTTAGGTTTCTTTAATTTTTCTTTCTTTGGAGTTACAGGTGTACACATTGAATCTGAATTATTTGAAGCCTAATAAAAACGTATTTACTAAATAGACTACTCTTGTAGCAACGAAGTAAACGAAATACCACGGCCTTAAGAAACTTTGGATTAGGGCTTATGAATTATGGTATACATATTGTGTGAAATCTTTCACTAATTTATTTACCACATAAATATGGAACGTACCCTATTTTAGTAATGGGACTTCAGCTGTACATTGTTCAAAACCGGTCCACCTGTTCATGCGTAAATCGTGTTCAACGAAATTAAGATAAGAGACGAGCATATACTTGTTACTTACTTCATATCTTCCGTGTTCATCAGCAAGAAAAAATATAGCTCGATTTAGTCTTCGTATCCTGGGCTGCACAGAGCTCGGCACCCCATGAAAATCCGTCCATTTGGTTTCGTATAAATCGCAATCGAGGGGACAGACTTTACTTCTCGCAGTCAAGAATAATCAGCTAACTATATAAAAAAAGACTGAAATGTGCATCTAGCATCGGCAGTGACGAAACTTGGTTCAGCCAAGAAACCAAAGAATTCCAAGGTACAAAAGAAGAAGACTATCGAAGCCGCCGACAATACTGCAGCCTCGGTCTCCGGGCGGAATAGAGTCAAAGGACGTCGTTCTCGCACCCAGAATTGGCAGCCAGACCAGGAAGGTTTCATAATGCCGAAGAAGACAGCAAAGCCCCCACCTTCATTGGACCCAGCGGCGATGGAAGTAGAAAATCGTTTCACTGCCTTGACTGTTGACGACACGCCGCGAAAGGAGACGAGATGCGACTCCATTCCACCTATAGTAGTGGAATTCGCAGAAAACTACAAGACCCTTCATGATCGGGTGGCAGATGTCATCAAGAGTCCATTCGCTGCGAAAACCGCAGGTGGCGACAAAATCAAATTCAGCATGACTACTAGCGAAGACTTTGTGGCCGCCACTTCTCTCCTTCAACAGTGCAATATCCCGTACTACACTTTTCCGACCGGAGCGGTGAAACTGTTGAAGGTGGTGTTTCGTGGCATTCCCAGGACTCTGCCAACAGAGACATTGAAAGAAGAGCTGACAGAAATGGGCTACGAAGTGAGGTCTGTTGCTCAACTTCGTCGCCCCGGCAGTAACGATGTAATGCCGCTTTTCCTAGTAGTATTACCAGACCTGCCCTTAAATCGCACAATATTTGAGGTTGACAAGCTGTGCCACCTCAGAGTATCGACAGAGAAACTGCGATCGTCGGCTGGACCGCAGCAATGTTTCAATTGTCAGTTGTTTGGCCATGTGGCACGCCATTGCAAAATGCGCCCGGTGTGCGTCAAGTGTGCAGGGCAACACGACGCAAAAGACTGCCACACGCAGAAGGGCCGTGACCCACCAATCTGTGGAAACTGCCACGGCAACCACGTTGCCAGTTGGAAAGGCTGTCCAGCCTATAAGCGAGCCCGCGATCGTCAAAGAGGAGTGGGGACAGAGGCTCCTCAGAGGCATCTACAACAGCAGTCAAACCAACAACAAATGTCGGAGATCAGTGAAATATCAAAATCAACGAAACCGAATCCACAGAAATTGAAGAAAACGAAGAAGCAGAAGGGCAAGAAACTGGCATCATCCAAAGTGCAATCAGACTTATCCTTCGCTGAAGTAACCAAAGATGTGATTCATGTTTCTCCCCCCAAACAGCCACAGCACCAAGACACTTCGACTCAGCCGGTGAAGCAAGGCCCAGTTGCAAAGTCCGAACAACCGATGGCGTTGCAGACTGTACCACCAAAGCGTCAGAAAAGACAAGGTCTACCACACCAGCATCCAGATGAAGCAGCAGAGACGAACGGGACAAACCTCGGGAGACTAGTCAATATGCTTGAGAATATACTTAGCATGATGGTCAGCCTCCTAACGCGGCTCGATAGAATGTCTTCGGACATCACAGCTGCAGTGACGTCGGCGCTTGCCAACACCTCCATAACCCAGCAACGCAACCATGAATAGGAGGCCTCACATTCATAGCCTCACTTTCTGTGTGTGGAATGCTAACGGCATTCATGGACAATTACTTGAGTTTAGACAATTTTTGCGGGAAGAAGATGTGGACATTTGCCTCGTCAGCGAGTCCCACTTGAAACCTTGCCTACGGGCGGCAGCACCAAACTACTGCTGCTACCGGAAAGACCGACTGACGGCCGGTGGGGGTGTTGCGCTGTACATTAAACGCGGTATTCCTCATTGTGAAGTCCCTCTTCCTCCTCTTCAGCAGGTAGAGGCTGTCGCGGTTCAGGTGAAAACATCCTCAGGCGCTATCACCGTCGTCGCAGCCTACCGACCACCACGCAGAGTGCTTGAAGAAGCAGACATCGCCGCCCTTATCACACTTCCTGGTAAAATCCTGATTGGTGGAGATATGAATGCAAAGCACCAGGATTGGCACAGCAGAACTGCCAATCCGGCTGGTAACCTCTTAAGACGCCTGGCCCACTGCCACAACCTATGTGTATGGGCACCTGAAGAACCAACGCATCATCCTGCAAATGGAAAACCGGCCTGATGTTCTTGATATTGTTATAACAAAGGGAATCACAGGTTTTGTTTCGGCAACAACCCTTAACAGACTATCTTCGGACCACTCTCCTGTGCTACTTGAGGTCGACGTTGGGGAGTGGCAGCCAAACAATCACCCAATTTCCTGATTACAAGCGGACCGACTGGGACCGGTTTAGGGAAGTCGTAGCGACTAAACTGGAAAGGCGGTACAGTGGAAGGATATGTTGAGGAGGCTCTGAGATTCTTCACCAACACCGTAAATGGAAGCTACAAAAGTCGCCACACCACTGGTTCATACACGCATAGAACGTTCCTGCCAGCTTCCACCGCACTCATTGCGCAAGATCAGAAACAAAAATCGGATCGCCAAAGAGTGGAAACTAACGAGGAACCGTGCCACTCGCCGCCTCCTCAATCAACTGCAGCGAGAGCTGAAGGCAGCGTTGGTAGAACACAGAAATCGTGAGTGGTCCGCACGTGTTGCAATGCTGCGACCAAACGATGGCAGCATGTGGAACGAAACTAGGCGACTCACCCGCCGGAGGAAGCCGATACCACCACTCCACGGCGAACGTGGTCTTGTATTTCTACCGGAAGACAAGGCTAACGCGCTCGCTGACAGTTTTGAGAAAAATTTCCAGCCCGTCGATGACGACGTTGACGACCGCCACATTGTAGCAGTACGTCGCCGACTGCGACGGTACATGTCAGCCAATGATGACCATGACATCATTGCGATTGAGCCGCAGGAGGTAGCTAGCTACATCGCCGGGTTGTATCCGCGAAAGGCACCTGGGCATGACCAAGTGGACAATCGAGCACTCAGAAATCTACCACCAGAAGCCATCAACTACTTGACGCGGCTCTTCAATACCATCCTGCGACATCAGACTTTCCCGAGAGCATGGAAGCATGCCATCGTGGTCGGTATTCATAAGGCTGGGAAAGATCCAATCTTTCCCCAGCATTACCGGCCAATCAGCCTGCTACCCGCGCTCAGCAAAGTGTTCGAGCGAATTCTGCTGAAGCGTATTGACACCTACATCCAGGCTGCAGGCGTCATACCCGATCATCAATTTGGGTTCCGTAGAGGGCACTCCACAACGCAGCAGTTGATGCGTGTTATAGAGGCAGCCACAAGGGCCTTCAACGAGAGAAGCTATTGTGGTTTGGTGTTGCTCGATGTCGCCCGTGCATTCGACTCAGTGTGGCATACGGGTCTGCTCTGCAAGTTGTACGAATGGGGCTTGCCTGGACCCTACGTAAAATTGATCCGCAGCTATCTGTCAAGGCGCACATTCTGCGTCAGGGTTGGTGATGCCATGTCAACACGACGGCGCATTCGTGCAGGTGTACCACAGGGTTCAGTGCTGGGACCAGTTCTTTATAACCTGTACACAGCCGACATTCCAGCACCTGTGAATGTGAAAACAGCCACGTACGCCGACGATACGGCATTCTTTACATCCAGCCGTAGCAGAGCCATCGCGACGAGACGATTGCAGGAAGCTCTTCAGCAGACGATAGCCTGGGCCAGAAGGTGGCGGATAAGTATAAACCCTGTCAAAACGCAAGCGATTATGCTGACGCGACGCCTAGGACGCCGTAGTGAGCAACTACCTCACCCGCAACTTCAGCTCAGAGGTAAAACCATTCCCTGGGCACCAACTGCTCGTTACCTTGGTGTAACACTTGACTGTAAGCTGACATGGCGAGCTCACATCAAGGACATCAGGCAAAGGGTAAGTGCTCGGCTCCATTCTCTTTACCCTATACTTAACCGGGAAAGTTCGTTGGTACCTCACCTAGGAGTTGCCATTTATTGCTCCTTGATTAGGCCGGTAATTGAATATGCTTGCCCCGTCTGGGGGTACGCTGCTAATTGCCACCTGAGAAAGTTGCAGGTGCTGCAAAACAGAACACTGAAGCGGGCACTACATCTGCCCAACCGTTTCCCCACCGTCGCAGTCCATGAGGCGTCGGGAACAGAGAAGCTCATTGACAGGTTCCGGCAACATGCCTATAAATTCTACAGAGCAGCACATCACTCTGCCAATCCACTGGTCAGTTGTCTCGGCGAATATGAAACTGCCGCTGACAAACATAGCAGGCCATTGGTGCAGCAGCAACGCCATTACTGCCCTCCTTGGGCAGAGTAGGGTGGAGTGTTTGTCTTGCGACATTTACTCCTAGTCTTGTGGATGGATACTTGCTTCAGGTTAGATTTGTCTTAACGTTTGGCGTAGCTATTTTCAGATGATTTGGGGATTTATTGTACATGAGATAGGTCCTATGTGTGGACCTATTCCTACCGGATAATTTCCCAGATTCTTGATTAGTGGATTGTTGGATTTATGGGCTGTATTATAAAATTTGGTGGCAAGATCCTTGAAACGTTGTTTTAAAGTTGGTAGCCCTGTGGCTTCATGAAGGGCAATTGTGGGAAATCTGCAGTCGAGATGAGTGCTCTCTTCAACGCTCGATTTTGAATAATTTGAAGTCTGTCAAGACTTGTTTTTGCTGCGTATCCCCACACAGGACAGGCATATTCAAGTATTGGTCTTACTAAGGTGCAGTAGATCCGTACTCCTAAGGGTGCGGAGAGCTTACTGTCCCTGTTTTAGCACTGGGTACAACGCTTGAAGTCTCGCGCTAGCTCGTCTGCGGAGGTCGTTTATGTGAGCCCTCCAGGTCAACCTGGAGTCAAGCAGGACTCCAAGGTAGCGAACAGTGTTTTGACCATGGGATTAAGTTGTTATGAATTGTGAGTTGTTGATCCAATTGAGGTCTCTGTCGAGGTCCTGTCCTTTTAGTTATTAAGATGGCTTGGTCTTCGTTGGGTTGATTCCGATACGCCACCTCCTCGCCCAGGCCTCAGTCTTCTGCAGTATCTCCTGCAGACGACGGTGACGATAGCTTTACTGCGGCAGCGAGTGAAGTAAGCTGTATCATCAGCATATGTGGCGGTGTGAATTCCGTTTTGAGAAGGTACATTGGCTGTATATAGGGAGTATAGCAGAGATCCTAGGGTCGAACCTTGTGGTACTCCTGCCTGAATGCAACGCCTTGTGGAATAGGCGTTACTTATTTTGACTTTGAATGAGCGGTTTTCCAGGTATGATTTTATCAATTTGACAACGTCCCGGGAGTCCCAATTCGTAGAGTCGTAGTAGCATCCGGAGTGCCATACCGAGTCAAATGCCCGGAGATATCTAGTAGCACAAGTCCACAGTATTCTTTATGGTTGAAGGCCGTCGTGGCGGTCTCAACCACCCTCATCAGTTGCTGGGCGTTGAGTGTCCCTGCTGGAACCCAAATTTGATGGTCTGGAAGAATACTCTGTCGCTCGATATACAGGTTTAGGCGTTTGAGGAGCAGACGCTCAAACACCTTGCTGATGGATGGTAACAGACTTATGGGCCGGTAATTTTGAGGTAGAGAGGGTTTTTCCCACTCTTATGGATAGCTACGACTACGGCCTGTTCCACCAGGTGGGAAAGTTCTTCGTGTCTACAATTGTATTGAACAGCATAGTGAGGTGGTTTAATTGCCGCTGGAGGCAGTTCTCAAACAGATGTTACTGATTCTGTCGTGGCCTGGGGCTTTTCTTGGGTTTAGGCTGGTCACACAGGTGAAAACTTCTTGAGGGGTAAGTGCTCGATGTTGTGTTCGTCTTCGTCATCACTTCAAGGAAAACCCTCAGTCGATTGTTGACTTCGTCGATAAGATCGGGGTCGCCGGGTGCTGGTTGAAAGTTTTGT